>JAHZNB010002885.1:0-11545 GCA_027744295.1 Callyntrura guangdongensis | reverse complement strand
CCTTGTTTACCACCGCTGGAGGTCAACTTGTACCAGAACTGCTTAACTTGTAAAAATAGAATTGCAGTTTTAACTTGTAACTTTGCTGTGCTCTACAGCAAGAAATTTCCGTCATGAACAGAAATGACGAGCGTGGTAGTGACAACCTATATACACTCTGGAATGAATCTATGTTACAATTACATCATTATTAATTTTAAATTTTAAATATCTTCAATTCATATAAATTTGTACATTGTTAAATTTGCTGAATTTTATTTGTTTCCTCATAAGAGTTCGTTTATACGGGTAGAAACGTCGGAATTAAAACACTTTTAAAATGACACTTGATGAACCCAAATAGTTATTATCATCTACCAACTTGTAACTTGCAAATTTTAGAAATTGTCATGAATATAATTTGTTCTCTTATGCTTTTATACTACAGATGTAATAACAATAACGTTCACACTTTTACCCACCACTTTGTCTTTGATGTTAAAGAACATTTAACATTTCATAATTGAAAGTGGACATGATGCCTTGTTCTAAGTAAAGCATGGTTATTACAACCTTTTAATAAAACCAGACCAAACCGCTTTGGGTAAAAATAATAATGTTACATCCAGTTTCCAAACCAAATTGTTTTTCCAATTAAAACTAATACTTTGAGTGATCTTCACATGATTTTTCAAAAATTCGAAGGCTAATTTATAAATAGCAATTCACAAATATTGTAGTAATAAATGATTTATGGATACAATAAAATTGTAAAACTAAAAGCCAAAATTATTGGTTTCAAATCCTTCAAATACTGACTTCCAATTTTTAAGGCAAAACGCTTCAAAATACCTACATATATCATACATTACCCTAACCTGCATACTTTTGTGTATAGTTTAAGTCTATAAAACAACTTTCAACTATATAACACCAAAACTTTGTTCAGGATAGTCAATTTTCATTGACATCACTTCCGCTCTAAAAATTAATAAAAAGAAAATGTTTTACTGGTATAACAAATATAATATCGCCACTACTGGCAGCTTTACAACCCTCACAAACTACAACATTTTAACGACCTGGTAAATTTACGCAACGTTTAAGATATTATTGTGTTTGTAATATAAAACTTATGTTCAAAATTTTACCATTAGCGTTGAATTGTAAAATTATCAAAACCTTAAATTTAAATTATTTTGTCAGTGCTATTGTAGCATTTCGAGGAACTAACTGTAAAATTAAAGGTGAAAGTTAACAAGGTTTGAGATTTTTTCATTTGCAAATTCACTACTATAATAGGAGTAAAATATAAGCTGCCATATATTGCAATTCTGCCAATTTCCTTA
Source organism: Callyntrura guangdongensis (assembly GCA_027744295.1). Classification (NCBI taxonomy): domain Eukaryota; kingdom Metazoa; phylum Arthropoda; class Collembola; order Entomobryomorpha; family Paronellidae; genus Callyntrura; species Callyntrura guangdongensis. The sequence continues at coordinate 10,217 of JAHZNB010002885.1, read as the reverse complement.
ATTTCTGTGTTGCTGTTTTGCTTTCATGATCAACAATAGGCAAATTAGATTTATTTACGAGTGGCATTTTCGACTGTAATGAACTTTGTTTAGTTTTTTTCTACAACATTTTACCCTTTTTCAGAATTCTTTATTTATTGTATAATTTAATGTTGTCTGTCCGTCATTATTATATTTCACTAAAGCAGCATTCCAACCCCTTCAAACAAACTCTGAAGTATCTCATCATTTACAACCTCATCAACTACATAACCACATCATTATGAAAACCAACATTCCACAGTGCAAACAGACAAAGTTTATTAATTCGACAAGCGTCAAGTTTGTCAGCATAATATGTTTACGAAATGAAATAATGTTTAAAAAAACCTGCGGTTATATAATATTGATAAATACTGAGTAAAATTATCGTGATTTGTGCAATTTTAAATTGAATTTCTAATAGTCAAAGATAAAAGTTTTGTAGGCATTTTTACACTCTTAATTCAGTGGATTCATGTTTCAAATTTGTAATCTAACTTGATAAAGCCACCAAAATCTACGAAGAAACCCAAGTTGACCCACAACTCTAACCGACAAATTTTCCACCATAAAAATGATAATGCAAATGACTACAAAGTTTAAATATCGGCATAATAATTTTTACGAAATGATTTAATGGTTAAAGAAAACCTGCGGTTACATATTATTGATAAATATTGAGTAAAATTATCGTGATTTGTGCAATTTTAAAATGAATTTTTAATAGTCAAATATAAAAGTTTTGTAGGCATTTTTACACTCTTAATTCAGTGAATTGATAATTCAAATTTGTAATCTAACTTGATAAAGCCACCAAAATCTACGAAGAAACCCAAGTTGACCCACAACTCTAACCGACAAAATTTCCACCATAAAAATGATAATGCAAATGACTACAAAGTTTAAATAGATTTTAGTCACCACCAAAAAGTTTTCGGGTTTCATGCTATCAAAGTTACTGGCATCGTTATTTTCATCTGCCACTTTCAATCCACGCTGTATTAAATTTTCACTGTAAGTGTACATGTTCCACTGTGTTTGGTAACTTTTATTTTGGACTACTTGCTGCATCCCACTTTTCAGTTCAATGGAATCGTATCCCGCGCCCAACTTTGTAGAAATACCGCTCTCCCTCAGCGCTGTAACAAAATATCGGTAGTCTTCAAGAAAGAAAAAATTCTGACTTGGAAACCACAAAGTGGGCAACGAGAAAAGTCGTGGCTCATTTCCCGACTCTATTATCTTTCGTTTGCCGAAAAAATTAAACAGAGGCTTCATAAATCTGAGACTGTATTTATATTTTCGACCAATTACCTTATAAAGTATAGCAAACCTGCCGTCGGTAGGACAGTAATTTTTTGGTAAGGTATTATTAAATAAGAGAAATTTTGTCCCATTTGACTCACAAGGTAAGGCTAATCCCTTGGAAATATTGACAACTGAAGGAGTTATCTGACGATATGTTCGGATAACTTTTATTGTATCTAAAATTCTAGTTAACAAAGGGCCTTTTAAGTTCCGGCTACCATTGGCCCACACTCTTAGATTTTTCAAAGTATAACCAAGTTGACGGGTTAGATAAATCTCAGCAAAAATCGGAATGTCAATCTTATTCGATTCAGGTATGATGAGCTGCTCCATTGTTTTAGGGACGCCCTCCGGGTCCGGAACTTTTGTCATAATTGACGTTATCGTGGACAAGTAAAAATTCCGGAATATGATCGTGCTTGACATCCACATCCCGATGATTACAGAATTCTTCCAATTTTTCCTATCGCGAAGTTCCCCGTCACCCTGCTCCACTAGAACAGCAATTACCCAAAGTATCCAAGATCTGCAACGACGCCAGGTGGAGACCCCGAGAACCATGGACACCGCCAAAATGCTGATTCCAAGAACAGTCCAAGTTATTCCATCAAAAGCTGACAGAGTTAGAGTCGCTATTCGGTGATTACGTTTCTCGTTTCGACCCAAGACTACGGCAAAACTGAATCCATCGAACGGTCCACCAGAGGAAATGGGATACTCGATCTTGACCTTTCCTCGGTGTAGTTTATGACGATATGCAAGGTTATTGTATTTAAGGTTACGTTTTATGAAAGAATATAGTTGCTGAGAGCTACTGTTTTGCCATAATAAAAACAAAAATCGGATACAACCCGGCTCACCCATTACCATCACAGAGGTTTCTTCTTCTCCTTTCAGTAAAGTTTTGGAACAGACAGTGGCATTGTGTTGTTCTTCCTTCATCTCACTTGGGAATCCAAAATCATTCCACTTTCTCCTTCCATATAGGATATGATGAAAGCTAACTGCATTATTCGATATGTTCGTTAAGGGTTCCGAGATTTTTATTAACGGTATGATGCTTAAATTGGTGACCAAGGCACGGTTATTTAAACCAAACAGTTTAAATTTGTTACAAGTAAAACAGGCAACAAGCCAAGAAATATGAGAAACGTGCGTCGGTTTGAATTTTTAGTACCAATAAAATCGAACTATGCAGCTCATTTGGTAAGTGCACAAAGTCAACCGATGAAAACCTCGAGATTTTAGATGTTAATGCAATTTCCCAGATAACCTCGGGAAAAAACCAACGACGACCAAATGGATTAAAATGTAATAAGTGCGGAATACGAATTGGATTAATGGGTAGTAATATTTGACGTGTGATGTTATTAAATTCTGATAAGCCGGTGTGGTTACTAACTGCAATGGTATCTATTTTATGTTGTGTTGTGAAGGAAACCGAAATGGTACAATAGGAATAAAACTTGTTNTGCAATGGTATCTATTTTATGTTGTGTTGTGAAGGAAACCGAAATGGTACAATAGGAATAAAACTTGTTAGAAAATGCGGCTGTCTTTGACAGGTTCTGTTTCTTAGTCAAGCTCAAATTTCTATTAACTATAATGGACTGCAATCTTAAGCGCTTATGAGAAACGCTAAGGGCGTCGTATGCGTTTTGGTAAGTGCATTTTTCCCTATCTGTGTAATCAGACCATTTCCAGATTTGAAACGTGCAAGATAATCTTTCCAGAAGGTTCACCGCTTTGATGATAAGGTTTTCATGGGAGTTAGAAATGCAAGAGTTTTTGGCTGTTAATAAAGGTAGGAAAGGAAGGGAAATATATAAAAGTGTTTGTACGAATAAAACGTTATGAAAAAAATGGAAACTCGTAAGCCTTAACATTGTTGAAGAATGTAGACGTTTTGTCCCTCGCAAATATGAAGAGCGAGTGACTTACTACAGCGAAATGAGAAACGAGCATTATGTGGGATGCGTCCCTTACTTTAGATTATTTGTTCATGTGCCACACTTAAATCTAAATGTAGAGAGCCAGCTTGTGAAGCTTTGATAATGATTTTAGAGAGATAAGTGCATAGTACACACACTTTTCATTAGTTTTCGTAGAATAGCAGCAAACTACTTAATTACTACTATCGGCTTGGCTGATATAATATAATATTGTTTGCTTGTGTCTGGCAATAATACGATATTGATTTTAAAAAGAGATGTTTCTGGTGATGACTGGCTCATTAATCTCAAACATTTACTCAAGGTCAGTTATGAATGTAATTTACAGCATTTTCAAACGCGATGACAAGCTAAAGTTTATTTGTGATAGATTACGCGTTTCAATAAACTGATCGTATTATACAGTTTGTAATTTTAATGGCAATTTTGATGGTAAATAATGTCATCGTTTGCTCTAAAAACACAATCTTACCGCTCCTAAAGTTTACTTTATTGATTTGTAATTGTAAAAATTATACAAACATTTGTGTTTAAGACAACGCCAAAGTTAAAGCACAAAACTACAAGTAGGAAGAGTAATTAACGTATGGTAATGCTAAGGTCCACCTTTCTATGCATTTATACTGTTTTCAAGGTTACTCTGAACTATAGTATTTGAATCATTTATATAAAAATATAGGATAAACTACATATTTAAATGCAAAACTTTTCCATCTTTATATCATAAGTGATACATGTATATTACAGTAAATGTGCATTTTAATTTTTGGTTACTCAAGAAAATTAGTATTGAAATAAGTACAAAAATTTGCATTGTTACTAGATTTAGTAATATTTACAAAGAAATTAGCAATAAAATTGTAAAAAGCTCTTTACCATTTAGCATGTTAATTTTAAGGCTAAAGAGGCAGATTTATTTTTAATAACCCGAGCTTTCGCCAACTTCTAGTTATCTTTGTCAAGAGTATAAGGGAGAAATGAGCAAACGTGAGAAATTTGTGTAGGTTACAAGTATGGAAAAAAATTAAAATTGATTTTCTTAACTATATTAAGTTAAAGTTAGTTAGCTGGGGTTAGCAAAATATGAGGTTAAATATGCGCTTAATGTTTCCGATTTTACCTACACAGACTTTATTTTTTAGCTTAATATATATAAAATTAAAGTCTGTATTAATATATTACTAAAGTAGAATGAGTAAATAATTTTTTAAAGTATTGATTCTAAATATGGAACAAGAATATACAACAATTTAATTTTATATTGTAAACGTTGAGCATCAACAACTACATGTCAAATTGTAAAATTATTGAATAAGTGCACTTCTTAAAAAAAATTAAATGGGGATCCATGTTTTCTCCAAGAAGAAATCCACAAGAATTTTTGTGTTGTGGTGCTTACGCTACAAAAAATTCCATTTCTTTTCACCTAAAATTTTTTTTATATCGTCCACGTCTGTTTTTCCACTTCGATAATAAAGTTTTAAAATAAGCTTTAGGCCTCATTTTAAAAATTCACCAGTAAATTTCTTAACCAAATAAAAATCATGAACACTAAAATATCTGCTGACCAGAAATTATATTGTTAGTTATGTTTAGCCTTGGAATAAAACAGCAACCAGCACTGGTAAAAGCAATATTATCCACGCTATGTAATATGTTTACTCGTCTATGCATTCCCAATATGTTGAAGCTGTAGACTATAGAAGTCAACTTGTGGTGAGTTTGGTCAGACCTGAATTTTAAGATAGACATAGCATTAAAAAGTACACCTTTTCGAAGAATTTTTCTTTTAAATCATAAAATATGCATTAATTTCACAAAATATGAATAATGTATGGCTTTATGACGTTAAGATAAAAAAATATAACAAAAACGAGTTTATAAGTATGTAAGTCTCAAAGTGCTCCTTTTTATGAGAACCATTCACATACTGAAGCTCATTTGAATCTTGGACACTATTTTTGCATTAACTTTTTTTGTTTGCGTGAGACAAATGCTGCAATATAAGTACATATTAGGTCATTAGGTCAAAATAACACTAAATGCAACCATGCACAAATTTCCATGTACTCATGTCGAAATGGAATTTGCTCAAGGTTTTAATTGATTTAGTTTAAAAAAAACATGACAGCTCAGTCTTGTTAAACTTTTCTACATTGTATTTTAAATCAGCTATCAATTTAAGTCGAGTAATGTTGGAAAAGCAAAAGAAGATGATTTACGGTAAAATATAATATAACAACATTATGCGCAGTAGGATCACCAAAGCAGACAAGGCTCAAGTACAAGCGGACATGCAATACATGCACTCATGCAAGAAACATTTCTAAATATTTGGGTTAAATGCACTTTAAATAAGCCAGCTGTTCTTTTGCAAAGTGACTTTTGATAATCAGTAGTGTAATAAGTACATGAGAAACAAACATTCAATCAAAGACTAATAAATAATATAATACAATAATATAATCGAATATTAAAGACGAGGATTATAAACAAGAAGTTGGATTCATAGTTCATACATTTCCCTAGGGAAATAGTTGACTGTTTATATTCAACAAACAATATTTAAATTTTATATAACTTAAAATAGACAATACCAATTCTGCGTTGTATTTTTTGCACGTGTTCTAACTTTAACCCTTTAACATCAAGAGCAACCCGTGATCGTCGAGCTAAAGGTGATTAGAAGCCAGGAATACAAACGAATCTCATGGACATTTTACCATATAATTGAGAGGATCGTTCCGTTTCTAAAACAAGAAAAAATAGAGAATCGGTGAAAGTCAAGCGAAAACCATCCATCGGAGACCATACTTGCGACGACTAATATCGTATATAACAACGTAAGCAACAACAACAAAGCAAGAAACGTATAACGATTGATTTCTGACTAACGAATTCATAAAAACGATGTCCAAGATCAATATTCCCGAATTAAAAGCGTACTTAGGATTAGGGTGGTTGGTTTTTACATCTATCTTTAGGAAGAAAATGTACTTCACTCTAAGGTAATTAATTTTATACAATATATATTTTGTAGTTAACTTTTTCAATCTTTAAAACTATAAATTTGGTACTATATAATATACTATCTAACTACTTTCAATTTATGGAGGCTACAAAAACGACGAACCATTAAGGGGCAACAAACAATTTTTAAAACCAGATGAAGTTGTCCAAGGCTTTACTACGCTGCAGCAACAATATGATAACAAATAACTTTAGACTTAAATAATAACAAGAAGAAAATCTTCAAGATACATTGCAGATTCAAAAATGTTTCAAATGCATTTTGTGTCCTGCAAAACTTTACAAACTCATTCATGGTTCATCACGAAGCAGAATTTCATAACTGTCGGATATGTACATTTGTAGGAACAATCAGGGAAATAGAAGCTCACTACGAACAACATCAAAATCAACCATCACAAATTGTGAAGGGTAAAATAGACCAAATTTACAATAACGTTTCTCCATTCACTCTTGAATCTTCATTTGATACAGAGGTACGAATATATAAACGGCGAGCCGATAGTAATAGATTATTTTAAAATGATCAGAAGTCCATTTAATTATTTGCTAATTTGTATGAAAAATATAGGTATGATAAAACTACAAAATCACCCATTAAATTGATTCCCAAGAAAAGTATTAAAAGTAGAAACATCATTAGAGAATGGCGATCTACGAATTCTTCTACACCGAGATGATATCGATAAGTCAATACAGGAAACCGAAGAAAGTCTAAAACAAAGAATAGACTAATAGAATATAATGTATGAAAAGTATGGTAGTGGTTTTCACCTTTAGGTTGTAGAAGGAAATAACAATGGAGTTGCAGTTTACGACACGTTAAATGGAGGTTGCATGATATAAGTACCAACTAATATGATAGTAAAAACAGTGAATGATGTGAAAAGACAATAAAATCAGTGTTTCAAGTACGCATTGCTATCACTCTTTCACTCAGTAAAAATGAACAGCAATCATGCAAAATCGTACAAACAATTTGAGCAATGGTATAATTTCTCTAATATACTTAAACTTTCACAGTACGTATGGATGACATTAGGCAGCGGCATTAGATATTGAAAAGTTATATACAAATGTGGCTGCGAACGTGTTTTCAGTCAAATATATGAATCGTAATCACTGAGAGTTTACTTGAGTATATTTCTAAGCTGAATTTTCAACGTAATTATTTGTATATTCTTGAGCAAAATTAATATTGCATGATAAAAGTAGTCCATTATTGCGGAATTAGATCGATGAGTCTTTTTCGAGGAAAACAAGCCAAACAAAAAATTCCTTTGTTATAACTGTTTACATTCACTGTCGTCCGAACGTAGATTGCATGATCATATGATAGACTGTCAAAAATAACTTTGAGAGAGTTATTACCCCTGAAGGTATTCCGTTCAAAAAATTAAAATTTTAAGATTATCACAAAGGCTTGTAGATTTTGTTGAAAAGGTTGTGTTCCATATTCAGATTTTGGTTGCATCTTATCCCTAACAGATGACCTGAGAATAATGTGTTTTGTCAGTTTCCCTCTCCTAATTCTCGCCGTCTTTCTGTCCATTTCGTTGACAAATTTTTATGCGATACAAGACACACTGATTTCAAAGAAATAAAATACAAGTATGAGAAGAGGAAAACTTGGAAAAATATGTGTATAGGAAAACGACATGAAATGTGAGCATTTTATTTAAGTGCCCCACATGTGCGTTTGGTTCACACTATATTTTTAAATAGATGTCTAGATAGATACACAGAACTTTTATTTAGTGGAACTCAGACATAGGGCATCTAATTTTAGGAAAACATTATGATTTGCCATATACCAGACCATATGCCATATAATAGACCATTGGTGGACCACAGATGATTGCCAGTCGGTGCTATGTATTTTCAACAAAAGATATCAATTAGATATTATAGGCTTTCGAAAACTCTTACTCTTTATTTTTCGTCAGTTCAATACGATTGTACATAAAAATTTGTATTATTTAAAATTTAAAAAACATCTATAGTACATCTAATTTTCTTGGCATTATCATGCATTTCCAGTTGTGGGGAATCACCGTAGTGATCTACAGCGCATATAGGGTCAGATCAAGATTTATAGGTACTTAGAAAGGTTTATATAACGCGTGTTTTAGACTATGCATATTATGTAAATTTTCGCTTTATATAGATTATTTTAGATAAATTCTCGTTTAGATTATGCATGTTATATTAGTTATTGCTTAGGTACTTCATATTCATATTCCAGCAATGGCACCCGAAAACAATGATGCGATGAAATTTAATAGTGTTAAACCCGAAAACTTTTTGGTGATAACTAAAATCTATGCAAACTTTATACTCGATTGCGTTATCATTTTAAGGTGGAAATTTTGTCTGGTTAGAGTTGTGGGTCAACTTGAGTTTCTTCGTAGATTTTGGTGGCGTTATCAAGTTAGATTACAAATTTGAAATATGAATCCACTGAATTAAGAGTGTAAAAATGTTTACAAAGCCGATATTTTTGTGTTAGAAATTCATTTACGTATGAATTATCCTCAGTATTTATCATTAGTAAGTAACAGCACAATTTTTTTAATGGAAACCTCATTTCACAAAATTATTAAGCTAACAAACTTGACAAATGTCGAATTAATAAACTTTGTCTGTTTGCGCTGTGAGGTGCAGATATTCATAGGGATGTGTTTATTCAGTTTATGAGTTTGTAAATGAGGAGATACTTCAGAGTAAATTTGAGGTGGATGGAATGCTGCTTGAGTGAAATATAATAATGACGGAGGGACAAAAATAAATGAAACAATAACGTTTGAGAAAAAGCGTAAACTTTTGTAGGCAAACACTAAAAAAGGCTCTTACAGGCGAAACTGACACTCCACAAGAAATTAAGTTCGACTATCCGAAAATGCTCGCGGGTTACTGTACAAAGTGGTGGTAAGAGAAGAAATACAAATCTTACAAGCATAAAATATGTCATTCGCAGAGTGCATGTAGCGTCCATTAACATTAAAAATGACTAGCTTTAGGGAATGTACTTGGCTAAGCTATTATTTAATAAAATAAATACAATCAAATACAATATGTATTATAACTAAACAGCAAAGCCCAGAATAGCAGCGCCAACAATATTCCATGCATGCATGTCTACATAAATGGAATGATGTGGTGTTGAAGGTACAACTGAATTGTTTTTTTAATTATTGAATTCCAAATAGGCGATTAATAACTAGTATTATTACTTTTATCTTTGTGTTACAGTTTTCTGAAGTTAAATATTGTAGAATTATGCCTCCTGCCTGGCATAATTTACATAAAAGAGATGCGGGATGGGTGGCTGTGTATATGACGGTCCCTTCTCCCTCTTCTTTGTGATAATAATGCATCAACCGGATAGTTTGTGTAAAACGAGTTGCTTTTTATTATAAAAAGGTAATAATTTCAATGAACAACAAGGAGTAGGGAAAAGGTTCCCAGCGAATTAAAAAAAGAGATCCGGAAAAGATTTCCGTTTAGAGATTACACAAAACCAAAAGGAATGCCATAGTAAGAAAGTACTTGGCAAGACAAACGATAAATTAAGAATGCTCTTTCTCTCTCTCTCTCTCATCGTGACGGCAATTTCCAGAGGAGGTTCTCGGAAATGCCTGATGACTCAGGAGGGATAGAGCCTTTCGCGAATGCATGCAAAAGGACAGAGCTTTCGCGACTGCATTCTAGCGACTCCATGCCCATCATTGGAAAAAAGGCTGGGTTTTTATACTCATGTTGAGGAAAATAATGTGCAAACGGTTTTGCACGAATTTTATGGCGAAACACAGAAAATGTCAGATAACTGGGGCAGTTAAACTGAATATAGTAACCAGAAGTTTACCGCAACTCGTGTCGGAAACTGATGGTTTAGTAAAACAAGGC
>JAHZNB010002884.1:0-16476 GCA_027744295.1 Callyntrura guangdongensis | reverse complement strand
TTTGTCCGAGCAACCTACTTGGTTTGTCACAGGCTAATATCAACATGGAAAACTGATCTTCCCGTTTCTCTTGCTGCGTTAGAGCTTCTTAATGGACTTGCCAGGATTAAGGTTCAAGATCAAGGTAAAAAGATTGCATGTTATAATTCAATACTTGTGCAGTTTTATAGCATTTTCTTACTAATCTCCTGATCGCTTTTATTTTTTGCCAATTCATAGATCCATTAGAGTGTCGATTTACAGTTTTAGAAGTGGTTGAGTACGGAATATCTGGAACAAAGTCGCAGGTACCTGGATGTTCCTATCTAATATGAATAAACATGGTTATGTAAACAGCTTTCTTTCTTACATATTTTTCTGAATGTATTTTTCTACAGGGAAAGCCAGGAGAGCCTGTGAAATTGAAAAATGATAAAGATCTAAAACCTGTTTCGCTAAGAGTACGGGATGCTGCCGAAGCCCTTCTGGCTGTTATATTTGAACAAGTTTGTAGTATTATTTGTAACATGTATCATAACAGCAACGTAATGGCATAAAATTAATCATAAACAAGTTTGTATATCTTTTTTTAAATTACAGGTCGGCCGATACAATCCAAGCAACGGTGCTAAAACGACAGTGGTTGATGAGTTAGTGTTACTTGGTCAATCCAACTCTCAAGGAAGTTTCCACAAAGCATCTGTAATAAGTCAGTTTCGGTACTTTGTGATTGATCATTCCATTCTAATAGCATTACACGAGGAACCCTTAGCTAATGATGCAGGTTTGAGTTTAAAATATTGTAATGTTTGTTGATTTCGATTTAAATACGCAGAGGAATGCAAAAATATTTTTGAATTTTTAGAACCTCAGCCGACTTTATCGGCAATTATACGTGGACCGATGGGACAAAACGCTTGGTGCTTTCAATTAAGACACTTGCCTAGGTACAAAGGAAAGTCGTTTTCCTCATCTGGTAACACTATGGGTCGCCCGTTACCAATGAACGATGTAGGTTTGCGACACGATGTTACACATCGGTATTTTCCAGAAATGGCTGATCGAATAACCACCTGTAGAGCGTAAGTTTGATAAAACCGTGTTTATTAAAATCACGTGATGTATGTTCCTAACATGCATAGTATTGTGTTCATTTTGAAGAACTTATTTGTCTTGTTTAAAAATCAGGGATAGAGCAATTCCATCGCTAAATACAACGAGCAAATCACCATCTGCTGATCAAGATGCTCTTGAACTGAATAGACTATCAATAATAGTGGGAAACCAGATTAAGCAAGAGAAGAATATTGCGAACCATATAAGAGAACAAAATTCAAACACTTATCCCAATTTAAGGACGGAAGCTCAAGCACCGCCACCTTCCTCCGAATTTCAAACAGCCCGTCTTTTGCTAAGTCATTTAGGGTATATTACGCCACAGGTTAATAACTATTAGTAAACTAATTAATTTCCAATGAGGGTCGGTCACACTCGGTTAAAACTTAAATTTTTATATACTTTTCATGTAGATTTCCAGTGATCTTAGCTCCCAAAAAATTATTCCAATTGATTCCAATCATCCAAATTTTATAACCGAGTTGGAAGCTTTGGACCAAGCCAGCTATCGTACAAACGACACTGTTCATATATTTTACGTTAAAAGTGGACAAAGGAAGGCGGACGACATACTTGGGAATGTTGTATGTACAAATAAACCCATCATTAGTTATGTGCACTTCTTTTACACAGCGATTTTATCTTTCATGTATTTATGGTCCTGTATATAGCAAGCACGAACAGGTATACATCCTCATTTTATGGAATTTTTGTTGGCCCTTGGTTGGCCAGTCAATGTTCATACAACTTGGAAAAGAAATTCCAAAGCGGATCAAGATTTAAAAGAAGATCCTGGACGAGCAAAGCATCGCATGGACTTTGGTGCTCAACTCTCCGAAAATACCGGTGCAAGTTTGTACAATGGTGAAAAATGTATTCTTTATTGGGCTGACGTAACGTCTGAAATAGCGTTCGTGGTGCCTACCGACAAAACTTCTGGTGATACTTCTGTTTGGAACACAATGGGTGGAAGTTAGTTGACTCTGTATTGTTAAAATAAATTATCAACGTATCAAGTAAAAGCTGAATTGTGAATAATGCGATTTTTAATTCTTTAGATCAAAAAGTGGAACCTGTTGATGACTCCAGTAAAAATAAGAAAAATCAAGGTGGAAAATCTGGTGACTCTAAAATATTTGTAGTGTGGCTAGAAAGCTTTGAGGATTCTTTTCATTTTCCAGCCGGTAAACCTTTAGCAAAAGTATAAGTAATTATGTAAAAATTCATCATGTGTAACAATAACCTTTGTTGTTTTTTATTGTCGCTTTCTCTAGCTGAGCTAATGGCTTGTACGATTAGTTATCGGGAAGAGACAAAACTTGTGGAACCGTCACTGATAATATTCATACATGCTTTAAAAAACGGTCTATTTAGAATACATATGGAGGGTGAACCACTAAGGTGAGCTTGGCTAAGAAATTTGTGTGCTACTCAGTGATTTAATTATAGTAAACAGAAGAATATGTACAAAAACCAAACCCTTTTGGATTGTTAGAATGGGACTCGCTACCCCGCTCATAGATGGAATGGTTGTCAGTAGAAGAATTTTAGGTGCTCTTGTTAGACAAACTGCCTTGAACATGGCTAGAAGGAAACGACTAGAAAATGAAAGGTTCATCATCTATCATCATAAGGAATCATTATCATGTGATATATGGTTTATAGTATCGATGATTTTATTACAAGTATATTTCATATATTTTTTCGCTTTTTTTTAGTTACCAACCCCCACATGTCCGTAGAAAGTTAAAAGTGCAAGAGATCATGAGTAAATTTCCTTGTACATTTACACCACCAGAATTCTACTCGTATTTTTTTCTAAATCCTGTTCCAGTTCAAACAGAAAGCTGTAAAATTTCGTCTCCTCAGTTATCACCGACGAAGAAGTTGGAAACTTAAAATTTTGGTGCTTGATCCTTTGTTTTATTGATTTGGGATTTTTGAAATATTTTAAGGGAACTTGGTTATTTATTTGTCTGCAACTAATGTTTCGGTAAATGTTCAATAATTTTTAACAATGTTACTTTCAAATAAGAAAAATAAGTTGTATAATGAAAGTATTCTCAAAAGCTTATACTGACTTTGTTTATCGAATATGAATTTTCATCGAGTTGAACGATTAAACTACATTGGCTACATAAACTACATAAACGAAATAAAATTGCATTGGATTCATAGTAAATAACAAATAAGAGACATTGCTGATTTTTTACATTTTCAACTAATCAAAAGTCCGGATTGTCTGGAACAACTCAAGCGCGGTTCACTAAAATTGCTGATTACTACAAACTCTCAATTACACTGGCTTAGTGAAAGTACATCAACAAAGTTCAAAGTTAATGTTTTAATTAGTTAATAATGCTCATGTAACTCACGTTTAATTAACTCGGGGTAATGACTACATACATGATGAAATGAAGCTGCAATGGCTAAGTAAGTAAATCATGCAGCCATGTACATCGGTAAGTAGATAGTGCGGCACTAATGGAATTTTATAAACAAAGAAACTAGATTTAGAATTTAAAAACATGATAAGACTGAAATGGTCGAAAATAAGGCATATAAACTACATTAGAGAATGATGTTATGTTAGAGAACATCTTTTTGCTACACATCTTTCCTGTTATGAGCCAATGCACCGTGCATTGACTGCATATATCCGACTTTCAGCGAGTGCTCACTCGCTTACATCGGTTCATCAGTACCGTGTCGGCACATGAATTTTAAGTAAAATGGGTTAAAATTTTTATTTTAACTGTATGCGACAACTTTGCCAATCAGTTCAAAAAATACGTTAATTTTTAATTAGTCTCGTGTTTACATTGATACAAACAAACACATAGATCCGGCCTATGTATGCATAAATTAAAAATGACTAATGTTATCTCTTTGCTTCATGACAGCGAACTTTTCCCCTTCTCATTAGCATCTAACTTCAATCGTCTATCTTGGTGCCCTGACATAAATCAAATCGCCCCAAGTAGACTCAAGTTATAAACTAGCGTTTCTGATAAATTGAAATGTTTGTATTTTCTACCTACCAAAGCATTGAACAGCAAACAACTTTTAGAATATCGGAATAACGAGAAGTCATACGCCCATACGTGGCTGGACGGAATGGCAAATTGCAAACGTCCATACTGGCAAACTTGACTACTGATTTTTTAGGCTATGCAAACTTTGCGAATTAAAAAATTGTGGTGTGTGTGAATATTATATGCACATGAAAAATCGAATAAAAAACGTTTAAATTTCACAGTAAATATTTCTAAACAAATATATCAGAAAAATGTCAGTAAAATTATGCGTGGTTAGCTTAATCAAGCTTGTACTATCAACTGTTACAGTAACATACAGGACTAAGGCTCGTATATTTTACTTTATTTTGGGGTATTAATCGTTCTGATATCATTTTAATGAATGACAAGTTTAGTTTGTTAAATACATATTAATAAATTATTAAGTACATTGTGTATTGTATATTGTGATTGTGACCCAAGTATACCTATAGTGTAGTTTTGCTAGCGATCGATAGGGATGTTAAATATTAATTCATAATTTCATCGCATTGTTGGAATTTGTGAATAGAACGACCTTTCGCGTTGCTTCAAAACTTTGATCGCCAGGTTCTAATAGTTGCATTGTTCCCACGTATGTACATATTTTTTGAGTTGCCATTATTGCATGGTTAACGAAAAGTAGGAAATTTGCGATTTGCCATTCTGTCCGACAATCTAATAATAACTAACCTTTGCTAATATTCAAGACCATATTTGAAATACATTCAATAACTTTCCTTGTAGAAATTTAAAATCGAGAATTTAAACGATTTATCGTCCGAACTAACTGTATGATATGATACAAATATTACAGGGAAACCTAATGATATTTAGGCTAGACGATTGCTTCCGAAATTTATCGTGAAAAGACTATCTAGAAGGTACGATTGTTGTTTGCTCATTTAAGCATAGTGAAAATTGTGATAAAGATGTTAACTCTATTTCTCAAAATCTGTCTCAACAAAAACAAAATTAAGAAAATCTGAACTGTCACGAAACTTTTATCCAAAAAAAAACCAATGATGGAACCATAAATAACCGCAAATAATATAATCAAAGATTTTTCGTGAATATGCAGCAAATTATCTCGTGGAAAGCAGAGAGAAATTTGTAAATCGATTCGTAGGAGGATTGCAGACACTACTTTACTTTTTACTTTTGTTTTTCTTTTGTTAAAATAATGATGATGTGACTTGTTCCCAGTGATGTGACCATTTATAATTCTTTCTTATGTACAAACAGACACGGGACTAAGTAAGAACAAAGCAACTGCGCTAACAGCAAATCTACTTATGTACATAATATTACCATCATCAACTGACTTCGTTGTTTGCATGGTTTGTAGCTTTGAATGTTGCGATTCTGCATTGCAAACCACTGCATAAGAATCTAGTGTACATCCCTATTTCAAACTAATTTCGTTCCACTTTGTGCTTGAGTTTTCTGCTAAGCTCTCATGACATTATGTATGCCTCCTTTTCGTCTATTGTCATTTCAATTGTGAAAAACAAGTGAAGCTAAAAATAGAAATAACCGCAACCTCAAGCACTTTAAAACATGTGTCTAAATGCTCTAAGCAAAATCTCATTGCAGTGGGGTGAAAGATTAAATTGCAAAAACAAAATACAACAAACAAAGCAGCTACATATATTCTGTACATGGAAAATCTCATGAAAAAACGAAACAAGCAAGGACGAGACGAAAACATCAAGAGATTTATATAATGTAATAGTAATAAAGCTTCTTAGTAAACTAAAATGTACGACCAGTAATATTACTCTCTTTGCTTTGACATTTTTCACGGTACAGATTTCAGATTTTCACACCTTGCGTTTTAAGTTAGATATATTGAATCTTAGAATCTTCCAACCTGGCTCTAGTATATTTCCGAGTAATTTATGGCCCGAATGAATGAAAGTTATTTATGAAGCCCCGTTTCCAAAATAATTAAAATGTTTTATTATTATTACTGTGAATATTAAAGTTGACACATTTGTGTATGGTAAACCAACCGGTCATAGGTAGGTTTGTAGGTACCTCACATGGCTAACATGCTCAAAATTTTAAGTCGTTTAGATATGTTTTAACTTTTAACTTCTACTTAACAAATATGGGTTGACAACTGGACCTTGTACCCCATCGCATTCAAGTCATATCGAGTAGATGCTCTTGTTCAAATTTGAAATCGTGGATATGGCTAGCCGAGCACAAAAACCACAAAAATAGCTAGTCGTATGTATCCAATGAATAGATTGAGAATTGCTTGTTGGTTTTTTATTGCGAACATTGCATCCAAAGTGATCAAGTTTTTACTCTGCGTAATAAAGCGAACAAAGGGCAAGGATAATTACGACATTTGCAATTTAACGACTAAATTCGAAATGACCTTTATTATTTTATATTTTCAATAATTAGCCAAGCGTTTTTTTAAAAATAACGACAAACTTTAAAAAACGGGCTAGTGTAAACTGCAATGTGTAAATATAATTTTTTCTTCAAAAAATTTGCCACATACTGGGACACTTTTGTCTCAATTTCTTCTAACGGGGACAAGAAAAAAGTAAATTAATAGAGAATTCAACCAAGTATAGGTAACATGCACAGTGCTTTCTATGATAGTTTATTTACTTAAATGCAAAAAAAATAGTTGATTTGTGAAGTAGAAGAATAGAAAGTACGTACATTGTGTCAGACACTTTATCTCTTTACATCAGCACGATGACATGCACGTTGCACATGTACCGTGCTTCCTCTGAACATATAATGCGATATTAATGAAACTCGTATATGGAATAAATTTATAAAATTGCTAACATGCCATTCTCTTTCAACGTAGCAAATTTTATATTTTTCCTATCCAGAACCTACAAACCAACTTTCGATATGAATATGTATAGTTTCTCTTTAATTGAGTATATAGTACAATAAAAATTAATTGAATGAACACGAATTTTCATTATGGAAAAAATTGGTTTTACAAGTGGAAGTTTAGAATCTAATTCCAAACGCTCACTGCCAGTGGAAGCCTACAAGCAATGGCAAAGACGATGTCAAACCAAATCCTCGCTTGTAGAAGGAAGATTTTTAGAGCTGCTATTTCTAGGGCGAATACAATACATGGTACATAGTACATATATTGACATTGTTCCATGTTGATACCATGCTGATAGTGTATAGGCAATATTTTCCCGAAAAAGTGTCATCAATCACGTAAAGTGTCAAAAACAAATTAAATTAGAAATATTTTGGCACAGAGGAGCCGCACTCGTACAGACAAGTACCTGACAAAACGAAGCAGTTTTTTGACTTGCATGAAATGAACTTTTTAAAATGAAATTGCACTTTACACGGACTGCTGCTTGACGGAAGAAAGTACATGGCTTTCTTTTTTCATCTTGTGGCAGTGTTATTTGTGATTGATGGTTATGCTTATCAAATTCGTTTAATAAAAAATACACATGTTTTAGAACTTGAAAGAAGAAGAAATAATCGGGAGACGATACAACACAATAAAAAATGTAAGGCGTTACCCGGATTTATGTATTACGGTTTTACTTTTTCTGGCAGGAAAGAAATAAATGTTTTTGGAATGAGTTTTTGAAGCCTTGAAAAGTCTCGTTTCGTTACACATCGCAAACTTTATATCTTACTCCTTTCTTTTGTCTTTTGCCTGAGCACAATGAAAGTATGAATATTGCCTATTCTCGTTTTTTGTACCATTATTTAGGATCTTACAGAAGATCGAATATCTAAAGAGCAATCACTCAAAACTCCTCTTTTTGCTTCATTATTCTTCATGCGTCATAAACCTATGAACAAAGCGTCATTTTCGGATTAGTGTTAAAAGATGTCTTTGTATTGTCGTAGTTGCTCCAAGTTGTGACAGACAAGTAATCCGCGAACAGCATTTTTTAAAAGACCTCGTTACTTTTACTTTATTTGTTTCATTGTTCATTTTTTTGACATCAGATGTCTTTTGGCGACTTTTCTGTCATTGCATCGTCCTCCGTCGTTTCTTTCTCATCCCATTTCGTGTTCTTCTGTTGTCCCGTGTGTCCCGATCCCAAGTGTCACACGTCGGTCCAAAGTGGAAGCCGGTGCTTGCCTTTTGTTTTAATGACTATAATGACTGCATTTGCGGCTGCACTGATTTTGCTTGAAGAATAATGCGATGAAACGTGTTTGTCCTCGAAAATTGACTTTTTTTTAAAACGCTAACAAAATGTTATGTTCCACATAATGAATCCTTCACATCAAACTCCTTTCTGTCGTAAAAAGAAAGGTAAAAAATTCATGTTGGTTTGGAAGTGTATTTATAAATAATAGTACTTGCTTGCTTGATCGTAAATGCATAGTATTGAACTGATAATAGTGTATTACAAATAAAGAGATCATAATAAGTAAAAAGGCACCTTGACGAATGGAAAAAATGAAGACGACGTGAAGAGGAGAACGTGCCACTCTTCTACCGGGTGCCACAACGTCAACTCTAGCAAAAAAAGTTTCCAAAGCCAATAAATTTTCCAATTTATGTAGAAACTTATCCGTGTATTTTTTGGCATGAGCAGATATATAAGAGAGGACAAACTTGTACTTAAATAAATATTAGATAAATGCTAAACGGTAAAACACCTTGTCTTTTAGCCGCGTGTAAAGTGTAAATACCAACATCTGGTAATTTCATTCTTGATTTTTTTATGTTAATATGCGTCTATTTTACTTCAAGAAACTCCTCTGTCACTAGTCACTATACTGCGACAAGACGACACCAAAAGAAAAGCAACGGCAGCATCGTCATCGTCGTAATGGACAACTTGTCAATTTACCGTGTTACCTCATGTTTCAAAAAAAACTGTCCATTTGCTTCATTAGACCATTCATTTGTATTACAACACGAGGCGATTGTCAAGCTGATAACAAGGTGTACCAAGTCGAACGCCTTCGTTCATTTTTCACAGGCAGGCCTTTTTGTACTCCACGATTTTTGCTGGCTGTTGTGTCTGATGTGTGATAAAAGATCTCATCTCTTGGAAAAGGTTCATTTCTTTAGCCGTTATGATGAAGAAAGACGATGGTGATGATGATGTGATGGTGGGCTGACTTACAAACAACATGATGTAGTTCCAAAGTCGTAAATTATAAAAGGATATTAGATGAAAATTTTTGACAGCAAACACTGTCCTCGATTATATACAGAGGTGTGGCATCTTGGCTGATAGTGTTGTGACTCGTTGGTAGAATTCTTCACGAGATCTCAGCAACTCAGAAATTAGTAATTTTCATCATTGAAATATACGTCAGCATGTACCTACTCAAATTTTCGGTTTTTTTAATCGGGAAAAAAACGCAAAATGACGAGAAAATGTGAAAAAATATCCCCTCAAAACGATTTCGATTCCTATCACTTGTTTAAAAACTAGTAGTATTTCTTGCACATTATGCAGTCATTCCTGTGCCGGTAGATATTGATGTTATTGGAATCAAACTTTCATATTTTTCATCATCGTCACATTCTGTATTTGGTGCTCGGTTACTACTTGATTTTGACTTTGTTCATCAGTCAAAGCCAAACCGATTTCTTTGTTCTCTTGTTGGAATGAACCTACAGACATGTCTAGGTACATCCTCCATCATTTCCAACATTGATGCTTGAAAACACAGCCATCTAAATCACACTACTGCACCACATTTGCTAATTTAAGTTGTTGTGCAGCTCATAGCACATCCTTAAAAAGGCAATGTTAGTGTTTATCACCATTTCCCGTTCTCACAAAGATTAGTCCAGGAGAGGAGAAAGAAAAATGGATATCATATACTTACCAAGGCGCGTGTATAATAGCATGTAAATTTTGTGAGTGTGAAACATTAAACTTTAATGCTCCTTGCTGTGTAATGTGTGTCACTGTGTTTTGCCATCGTCGGGGTTCTAAAGTTTTAACATTTTTTGAAGTTTAGCTTCCTGTCTTTGTGTCGATGGGTCGCCTTCTCACATATTATGTGTTTGTGTTACCATTGTAAATTCAAACTGTTTTGAAGAAATAAGTTATATGTAATGTGCAGTACATTACATTACAGTAAAGTTATCACCAGCATATATACGTCATTGTGTAACGACTAACCCACTGAACAAGACTTATACTACGCAAGTAAATCTACCACAGTAGTATAAAGGTGGTTCATTATGCAAAACATCAAATGGTAAAAACTTAAAGAGAGAAAAATGCCGTCTCCTGTCGATTTCCTACACATTATTTCTCGGTGAGTCTTTGCAGAAGCTTGAGCGCAAGCTAAAACACAACCGTTTGTTTCTTCAGTAGGGATTTCAGAAAAACGCTATTACAGCGGGTAACGCGAAACGGAAAGCAGCTTCTTTTTCGGCAGAGACCTTTTACTACTCTATCTCTGTTTCTCTCTACTTGTGAATACATTATACATTACTACAAGTGTGCGCGGACAAGACACACAATCGTTTCCTGAGCAAGCGATAAGAGCTACACGAATAATTGTAGCATGTGAAGTGAAATCGCTTGCTGAATAAAAACGGTTTGTCGAGAAAGTGATTTTTCTCGCAAAACCACTTTTCATGTAATGTGATCTTACATGGTTAATCGTGCCAATGCCTTTGGTCGTGTAGCTTTTCATTTACATACAGCATAATTATATTATACAACGTGTATATTTATAGGTTTAAGCCTTTGAAAACTTTGCATTTTGCATAATAAGGTTTTGTTGGTGGTCCTCTTGGAATCGTTTTCTTGTTTCCGAGCAGTTGTTTTTGTGCTTTTGTTGTAGTTTTTGTACCAGTTTTTATTTTGCAAGTAGTAAGATTTTTTTTGACACAATGAACGGGCTACCTGGAGTTATAAAAACTGACGAAGTTCGTGGTCGCTACTTGGAGGCGAACCGCGACATCAAGCAAGGAGAAATTATCATTACAGAGGATTCGATAATGGTTGGTCCTGCCGGGGACCCTCATCCGTACCATATCTGCTTAGGATGCTACAAAGTTATCACTGGTGAAATGTATATTTGCAACTCCTGTAAATGGCCACTGTGCAGCGAGGCTTGTGAAAAGGTGAGAGCGATTTACAGTTTAACATAGCGAGCCAAAAATATCCAACAATACTGTTTGATTGAAATATTACTTTTAAACAACTGCACAAATAGGTACATGTAATTTGGTAACTAATTACAAACGAAAAGAAAAGATTTAAAAAAAATTATCTCCAATATTAATTGGGTACATGAGCAGTGGCACCACGTGACATTATCCAGACAGACTGAAAATGATACGAGCCTCGGATAGTCTGTCTGCACGAAAAGTTGATATCATAAATGAAACTGATAGTTGCAAGAATGCATGCACATCTTGCTACTGTCCTTTCCGCAAATTTCTCTCCCCCACTTGTGCACAGTGAATTTTAATGCTTGGTGCACTACTCATAATATAATATTGAATTACATCATTAAATCTTTTATTTCTCAACTTATTTTGACACAAATTATTTATTAAATAAACATCTCCTCTAGAGAAAAGGTGCAGAAAGTGCTGGGTGTGACAGAGACATGTGAGTCATGTTGGCTGTAAAAATGAGAAGGGATGAAAGATGAAAATAATACGGGTTTTAAAGCAAGTACAATCATCACTCGATTTCTCCTTCGCGTATCCCTAGTTAACTGCTATGCTGCTGCCGCTATACATGCATGCTGTTCCTGTGTCTTTTTGAGATACATAAAGACACAGCTATAATAATATCGGGTTCTTTAATAAAGGACGGATGCATCAAACAGGAATATAAAGACTCAAATGAATAGGTTTTTGCACACACTTGCATTCAGGCAGACACACACGCGTACTACATAAATACACACGATTGCAGAATGGGATTCAGAGACACAGAATTATAAAAGGCCGAGAAAATAGCGTCATCATTATCATCATCGTCATCTCATCACAGTAGTTCAAGATGTACACTATTAAAGCACGATTCAAGTTGCTTTCCTCTCTCACTCTCTTCGTTTTTTTGATGTGAGAAGTCATGTTAAATGTAGCAATACATGTAAGCTGTTGTGATACTAAAACTCTCTGCTGAGATCGAGATCAAACGCTAAATAAGCTTTAACGCTCACTCACTTTTCCCGAACTGGTTGAAAAGAGGAAGAAAGAGCGAAAGAGAGAGTGTAGAGAGGAACTTTTCCACTTTTAATTTTTTTTGTGTGTGTGGCATGATGATGTAGTGCAGAGAAGTGGTGTGTATTGACGACAAGACAAGTTCCGTTTCACAGGAGCTCATATTTGAAAAGTGAAAAACGAAGCAGTGTAGCATTAACTGAAGCAATAAGCGTTTTAAGGAAAAGGGGGGATTGAAAGATGATGCAAAAAGTTGTACCATGTCTGATTAGATTTGCTTGTAATGGAATGATATAATGTTATTGCAAACAGCAGTAACAGCAACAGCAGCATCAGCGTTAGTAATAATGTGAAGAGGGAGGACACGAATACCAACCAGGCAAATGAATGTGTAGTAGGTAATGCATTACGCATGTTGGATTAGTTTTGAAAGATTTCCCGTACCCTCCTGTTTGCAATGTTGAAGTCGTACGTGCAGAAGAAACAACTTTTTTTCTTACATAACATTTTATATGATATCATTATTATTATTATTATTATTATTATTATTATTTGATGTATAGTGGAGTAGAAAGAAACGGACAATATTTTTGCATAGATGCCTGCCTCTTTCTCCTCCTTCCACTCGTAAAAACTATTTTTCGAGACACATCCAACATTTAGCTAGTATATCTCCGTTTTCTTGGCAGGCATATAGTCGGTTAGTTGGTTTGATGTCATCAAACCTTGTTTGAAGTCAGCAAAGAAGAGAAAAATTTTCACTTCAATTAGCACACGTACATATTTAACCGTGTAGTTCCAAACACTATATTCACTCATCCAATGGACACACGATTATTTAGCGTACGAGATGGAAACACTATGAATATTAGGAGGATAAGGATTGTACTTGTAATGCAGCCTTTTAGTCGTTTAAAATTTCAGAATAAATAGTTAAACATTTTTTTGCATAGTGTACTCCTTTTCTGCTTCATTTTTGACGACGGTAGATAAGTCGTAGGAATTATTCATGCTGCTTTTTCACAGTTCTACATAATCACGATCGATGTGTGTGTTACTTCCCCTTTGAGCGCAGTAGTGCAAGAGGCAATGTCGTAATTATGATGATGCTAAAAACCACATAGGTAGTAGTCATCGTAAAAAGCAAGATATATCCATTTTCTCTTTCATCCACGAAAATACGTCCTTTTCCTCTGACTCTTTGAAAAAGTGATGGCAGAATTGATGTATTTTCGAACGCAAATTATATCGTGCTTCTATTTTTTAACGGAGAGAAAACGAGAAGAAAAAATATTTACGTTCAGCAGAGTCAATTTGAATTACTGTTCATGCAAGCAGAAACACATAAAAAATCCGGTGTAACCAGGACCTTCCATCCAAAAAGAAGCTGTTTAGTAGCAGCAGTTGTAACAAAGAACCACAAGACGTGTGTGTAGGAAACTTCCTTGTGGGTTTTTAAATGGCAAACTGAATGCACTTAAAAGCGTGTGTGCATGTACGTCCGCTTAAACTCTCTGATCAACCCACGGTTGTTAGCTCAAAATTGCCAAGGCTCTTCATTCGATACGATGTTGAATACCGTTTTTGGAGGCACTCATAATAAACGCAAGTTGTTGCATGGGAAATTGTGCATAATTCTACATAAACAGCAGCAGAGGAGTATAAACTTAAGAAGGCGCACGACATCCATTTGGAATGATATGCTGGCATTATTAATGTACACTGAAAAAATATGAGTTTATAAAATCGAGCGCACGCATTTAATAACGTGTACAATCACAATTATCCTTCTCTTATATCGCGATTTGAGATGCGATGATGCTTCCACTTTACTAAACATATGCAGTACTGCTACCCCTGCCCACTAGAGCCAACAGGGAACATGTTGCAATAAA
Source organism: Callyntrura guangdongensis (assembly GCA_027744295.1). NCBI lineage: Eukaryota > Metazoa > Arthropoda > Collembola > Entomobryomorpha > Paronellidae > Callyntrura > Callyntrura guangdongensis. Next base: position 2,296 of record JAHZNB010002884.1, on the reverse strand, counting down.
GGGCAAACAGACAAAGAAGAACATACAACACGGTGTGTTGACTGACGTTGTACGTTTTTAAGCGTAAATTATTTGTTTAAGAAATACTTGTCATGTCAAGTTTGCCGAAAATGTGAGGAAATGTATTTTCCTTTCGGGCTCGAGAAATGTCATACTGTGATGCTCATGTCTCTCCAAAGTGGTGCGATGAAAGACGCGTCTAGTACCAACTTGAAAGATTAAGCGTTGCAACGTCTTACAATACCCCTTTCAAACATCTTTATTTCCCTTCTATATGTCTATATGTCTCTAGTCAATTAAAGCACACGAGAGAAAAAACTCACTGTTAACATTTTCTCGAACAAAAAAATTGCCTTTCCTAAATTTCAAGCTTTCCACCTTATCGTGTTGTCAGATTTTCTGCAGCAGACAGAGAGATATTGTTTGTGGATAAAAAACAATATAATTGAATTGAGTATAAAATTCACAACGTGCATATCATGTTTATTGCATGGTTGAACTTGCACTTTACAATTTTAACAAAGACTACAATGTGGCCGGTGTCTTTGAGTAGTGGGATGGGATGTTTAGAGAATGTGCACAGCCACCTGTCAACTTCAATTACGATCTCATTTAACGCGTTGATACAGGATACGGGGCAACTGGAAACGAAACTGTAGTTAATTGTTATTACAAGCTTGAAATCTTATAGCACTCACGTTCCTAGTCTGTTTCGTGAAAGCCGTCCATTTACTATTTATTACTCTGATATTTATATAAATAAATCGGCAAATAGACATCTCGGTTGGTTGTTATCTGTCGTGTGGAACAAATAATGATCGCTCGAACTCCGCACACCTTGTAAAAGGGCGGTTCATCTGCGGTGCACTAAAAAAGCCCCCGACGGACTAGCATTTTTGACAGCGATGATCAGAAAAAACTTAGATTTGAAATGAACAGCAACAGCTGCATGGAACGTATATGTATATGTAATTCTCGCAGTAATCTCAAAGCATTTTAGGGTTATTATTCATATGTATCAAATTACATGCACAATGGCCTAGTAGAGGAAATGTTAGAGGCCAATGTCTCAACTGTACATTAATCAGAAATAATAAATTGTTTCACATTTCTGCAGAATGACATTATCAATAATTGGTGGGAGTAGCCAGAAAAGCTTGAACAACAACATCCCCCGCAGATTAGTGGGGATTTGTCATGAAAGGAAAATAATTTATGATATCTCAACTCCACACCAACGTCACTAGTGATAAAAAAAATATTTCAAACGTTAACAGGTACAGCAACACTCAAAATATGAATGCAGAGTGTTCAAGAATGCTGGAGTGAAACCCACCAACGATCCTCAGGACTACCACAATACCACCATTCTACGATGTCTCATGTTACGTGAAGCAAACATGAAAAAGTTTGAGCTGCTGATGAAATTAGAACCTGGAGCTGGTGGAAAGAAAAAAGTTGTCGCGCCCAAGGAAACGGCTGAATTTATTCATAAAAGGTGCAACAAAAAGGAGTATGATAATGATGCTGTCGGGAAAATTGCTGGAATTGTGGCCATAAACTCATTTGCAACAACTGATCGTCTATCAACCTCCTCTACGCCAAGGTAACGTGTGATCAAATATACGTCTTTGTCAAAGAGCTTATTAATAACTATTATTAGCTTATTTGGTCTTTGCACCAAATCATAAGGCGTTAATACATATACCACCCAAGGTTTTTTTTACATTTAAATATTGAACCACGACACCAAATATTTAGTAGCATGATTCAATTTTTATCTCCATGTATCCATACCATACCACCCATAATAGTATGAAATAGTTGAAATAGTAATAGTAATCATGAGCATCGAAAACAGACTTTTCCAACATTTTCTAACGGTTATACATACAAAAAAGAATTGATCGACATTTAGTGGTAGGGAATAAAATCAAGAATAGTGAAAAAATGCGGAGGACACACTGAATGGAATGAAAAAATGTTTCACAAAAAAATAATTACAAGCGCTGACAAAATCTTGTACGGTTACGGTAACGCACGAGTGCATGGTACATCTAAAAATAAACCGCATAGAGATTTAATATAAAAATTCCATGTAAATTCCTCCATAGTACCAGATAAGTAGTAAAATTGATAGTGTACAACATTTTTGCGTTACAGGAAGTGCAAGAACACACAATTTTTTTTTAGAGAAGCAGGTAAAAGTCATCAAGAGATGCAATCAACCGAAATCAAAATACCGCCATGCGATTGCACTTAAAAGCAGACAGCATAAGCAGGAAGCAGATCTAGC
>JAHZNB010002883.1:0-20434 GCA_027744295.1 Callyntrura guangdongensis | reverse complement strand
GGCAAGAATTATGAAGGTACTAGACTATGTGTGTTGTGTGTTATTGAAAACGCTATGGCAGTGAGGTGGTCAGGTGGTGTCGTAAGGTATTTTATAATGTATAGCTGTATTCTTTCAGCAAAAAATCAAAGGATTTTTATTACGTTTTGCAAAAATGTATTCGTAAACTGTATTTACATTTCCGTTTCAGTTGAACTGTGATTTCCATATTGCTTTTCATAAACATAATATTGCATATTGCAACATAATCAGTTTTGAACTGTACTGTGATCTATTGGCATTTGTTACGAATCTCTGTCAATTATTTGGCCATGTAGGTTGGCGTGTGAAGTGAAGTGTAAAATGGTAAATAAATATTGATGTTTGATACATTAATTTACCGCACCGTACATCGATTTAGTGGAAAATGTAAGTGCGTGATTGTATCTGTGATGATATCATACCCAACTACCCAAGATATCGTTAGTGCCATATAAAAAGAATATCGCCGCTGCACTGCATTATACAATGGCGACAAAAAATACAAATGTCTAAAAGTTTTGAAATTTTTCGCCTTGCAGAAACAAGATTATGATAATTTTTTGAAAACAACTGAAACATAAATTCCTGCAAAAAAGTACTTATGCAAGTCCTTGTTTGCATAGCTTCTAGCTCTATAGTTGGTTGGAGCATAATAGACGTGGCGTTATCTTCCTGCTCTAACCAAAGAGCTCCTATTTTTTAAAATAACAATACTGGCTCTAACAATAAGTTTTGGGGTTACGTAATATCTCAAAAAAATCATTATTTGGTATTTTTCACGTTGGCGACGCTAATTTGTCGTTGCTGTAGTACTACAACTATATGTGATATTGTGTTGTGATAGATAATTTTGCACATAATTCCGTTGCTAGATGTTTTCTGTAAGACATTATTACAATAACACAAACATCGTCAAAAAAACAAAATATGACGGGGTCCTTCGCCGCAGCGAGGAGGGTAGTAAGAGAATTAAGCGCAAAATTTATTTCAAATAGTTTTGTTTCATTAAATGTGAACAATGTATGTTGGCTGGCATACGAAATTCGTGCGAAACCTTGTACTAGAACCTGTATAGCTAAATACTTCTTTATTGGACATCTCTTAGCTATAATAATTAATTCTAAATTCAGGTAGCGCATCATGAAGTTGGGGTTGTCATTCTATAGCGTCAGAACGCCAGAAATGTAACATGTAACAATATAGTGATTAATGAGAATAAAAAGCAAGGAATTATATCTTGAATGTTGTTAATAAAACTATAATATTTCCATGTTCCTGCATGTGCAGTATAAAAGCATATTATTGGTCTTGTTCTAGAAATGATCTATTTATTGATGTCTCTATGGCACCCAATTTAGCTCAGCCATGCTCAGGAAGACACTCGGTTGTTATTGTTGACAAGTGTTTATATTTTTTATATATAAAAGTTGTGTATCATTTGCCACGATTTCTACAGATAGCCCCACATTAATCATTTGTCTTAATACCGAATGCCGAGCAGGCTGTTAAGACGATAAAAAATAACATTTTTTTTCTGCGAGAATTTTTGGTATTCCTGGTTTTACTGAGGAAAAGCTAGATATTTCCAGATTATTTTTTTGATCAATTGTTATATAACAAAAATACTGCGACAACTAACAATTTTTTCATGGTTATCGAAAATCTAAATAATTTGAATGTTTCTTCATGGTTTACATTAGGTGTGCAGTCTCTATAGTTAGTAAGTAATAGTCTTTGATGCCGAGTAATCCTCATTGCATAGCTGAACTAAATTGAACACATTGGCTTTATTAGAGTCATATCAACAATATATTGAGACACTTATTGATTGAGAAACAGTGGAATAAGGAATTATACCTTTAATCATCCTTTAATTGCATCATGTAAATATATTTATTGTAAATTTTCATGCATATTTACAATTAATAATGTCAAATGTACCTATGTATGACGGTGCAACGAGTAATAGAGAGTTGATAGTACATCTCTAAATAAAAGTACATGGCAACATTGGTAACGTTTTGTTTCCAAAAACGGTTTCCTTGAAGAAATAAAAAAAATCGTCGGCTCGGTATAGTCTATATGATGACAAAAAAGTAAATACTTACTAATTAGTAACTGGGGATTTGCGTTAGCATAATAGTGGTATCGAATTTACTTAAATACCCTAACCTTGCCTACCAACCCTACTGTTTCCTTGACACCCTTCCACATGCATACAGAATTTGTTTCCTGGGATTATAGAGTTTTCTTAGCTAAGAAGATCCCTTTTGTAGAAGAGTGGGTCTCCAATGGAGATCGACGTACCTTACGTTAGTTTCTAGCTAGACTCTCAAATCACCGATTATTTCTTTTCTTGCCAGGAAACTTCCCTTCAATTTATTTTCATTAACTTTTTTATGCGGAGCATGTGAAAAAAAAAAATATTGGTTTTAGTTTTATCATCCTGCCTGTGTATGTGTCTGTGAAGACTACTACTTTTAAATAGCAACATAGGGCATGCAATATATCATTCGACTCGTCTCAGCATAAAGAACCATGTGTAAAAAAATTTGACCTAAACTTCTTAACATTAACCGTTAGAAACCGTTATAACTTCAAATTTTTTATTTTCTTGTAATATATCATTCAAGTCGTCTAACGCAAAACTTAATCACATACAAAAGTTATATGTACTGTTTAAAAGTCTTGTTTATTGATCAAAATGATAAAATTAACTCATATTTCGATTGTTGATTGAATATGTAATATGAATACCTATGATGCATTTGGTTTTGTTGCTAAAAGTTTTATGTAAAGGATTCTCTTGGAGAAGACTAGTCAGTCATATATATTAGCTGTGGGGTGAAGCTTTTCGTGGAGCATCATAGTATGCATGGTTGTATAATATCAACATCTTAATCACATTAACTGGTATATAGTATAGGAAAATTTATATTCATATTTTAATTAATAAATCATTTTCGCCAAAATTACATCACATATGACAATAATATAGCTATATAGTAGCTACCAAACAACACTACATAATATCACTTAATATAAGTTTAGTGATGACTAAACACTTCAAAATTATGTTCCGTGTGGTATAAAAATAATACGTATCATTATGCCTTCGTATTTACCCTAATTAGACCTTTTCTGGTCTGCATAGTTGTATATGCAATATGCATATCAAATTTATATTTAGTTATACAGATCAATAAAACTTTTATTTAGAGCATATCAAAAATATGCTTCGTGCGATTATATTTAAGCCAGAGTAAGTCAAAAGTGGTTAGTTAGTACGATAACGACACTAGTGTTTAAATTATATTTTTGATAAATAATACGTAGTTATGATGAGGAAACGAATTCTCATGTTAATACATCTTCTGTACCTCCGTTTAATCGTCGTTTGACATCACTGCATCACTTATATGGGAATGCAACAACAAAGACCTTTTTGGTTCCGGCCCAGCAACGCTTTTTAACCAATGCAAGAGCAAAGTACAAAGCTCCATTCAAAATGCAAGCGACTTAGCATTTTGCAATGTTTGCAAAGCGATGGTGGAATGGCCCTTGGCATTTTTTGTCTGTCTGCTTAGCGGTCGTTTTATTAGTATGTGCACTTTGTACTACTTAGCAACCGGAACCATTAGGATTATGAATCACTGTGTATTTTAATTTTAATCAATGTCCATGCGTTGTTAGTGTGTAATAAAATTATTATTATTCTTGTCTTCGCCAGTGTCTTTTTCATACTACCTATTAACTAATAACGTTGTTAAAATAAAGAAAATTATTTAATTTTTTTATCATTTACCAGGTTAACACTTCTTATCAATATCGACAATTTCAAACTGAAATTCGCGGGCACTTCCTCTAAATCGAGTCTTTGAAGAACATCGTACTAATTTGTAAACAACCAACCGGGTGTAGCGTTGGACCAGCACAGTTGTGAAGGGCTACATTTACGACAGTTTCTTGAGACAGAGGACTTAAAATGTCTACGTCCGGAGATTTTGGCAATCCACTTAGGAAATTTAAGTTGGTATTCTTAGGGGAACAAAGTGGTAAGTTAATTTTTTTATTCATGCTTTCAAACCTTAGAAGATCTATTTTATTTTGCTCTTGCAAAACTGAATGAAATTATCGTTTTATTGCAGTTGGCAAAACGTCCTTGATCACAAGATTTATGTATGACAGTTTCGATAACACGTACCAGGTATGTAAACGATATTCTGTAATTACGAACGGACCCAATCTCGTTTCAGTGACTGCATTTAGTTGCTACAGAACGAGAACGAACTCTAAGATAAGAGGTTAATTTGAAAAAATTGGTTTAAATTATAGGCCACTATAGGTATTGATTTCCTTTCCAAAACGATGTACCTTGAAGACCGTACTGTTCGTCTTCAGTTATGGGATACCGCTGGCCAGGAACGTTTCAGGAGCTTAATACCTTCATATATACGGGATTCCACTGTGGCTGTTGTTGTTTATGACATTACTAGTAAGGATACTTCGACTGTTAACTACCATTTTGGAGTAAACGCATATTTTGACATTTTGGCTTAATATTATGGCGTATGGTTTTACAGATGCCAATTCATTCCATCAAACATCCAAGTGGATTGACGACGTGAGAACCGAGAGGGGCAGTGATGTAATCATTATGTTGGTCGGAAATAAAACAGACCTCTCTGATAAAAGACAGGTTAGCTTACGAATTATTAAAAGCTATTTAAGATCTCTATTTTGTCTAGTAAGTGTATATGGGTAAATCGGAATATTTGTAATTAAAACAAAAAACTCTTGTAGGTTTCAACAGAAGAAGGTGAAAGAAAAGCCAAAGAGTTGAATGTTATGTTTATTGAAACAAGTGCTAAGGCTGGATACAATGTCAAGCAGGTATAACTAAATTTGCTCTATTTACTCAATGAATTATGTTTCTCATTCATATGTCATGCCTAACAAATTATCTAAAAATTTAAAAAAATATACATGTAATGATAGCTTTTCCGACGAGTTGCGGCAGCTTTGCCCGGAATGGATTCATCAGAAAATAAACCCGCTGAAGACAGTAAGTTTATGAAAAAAAATTATGGCTTGTTAAAGTTTTTTTTAAATATTTTCTTCATCCTTCATTCAATGCCGAATATTATAAAGTTTATACATTGTCATAACTTTTGAGCTGTCTTTCTGTTCTAAAGAGATTGCGTTCTCTATCATGAGACCTTTACCTTGTTTTAACTAAATACTTCAATGTAATACTATCAACACATCATTTTTGTGTACGCTTCCTTTCTTTTCCTTATCCTTATTTCATCTGTGTTTTGCGTATTGCGTGGCTTAACATTGTGTGGTTGATTCATACAACGTAGAAATGTTTACTGATGTTAGCAAACTTATGTATAAAAAATTGTACAGTGACGTTAGGTAATTGATACATACTTTTGTCTAACGTTAATGGTCTTCCTCTGTGGTCGGCGATTTGTTCTCCTAATGTGCTTAGCTATTTGGCTCTACTAACACTTTATCTAATTTATTTGTTGATTATTTTCATTTATTATCGAAAGCAGTTTTTGAGATATATTTTTGGCTTTTCTTTCTGTTCAGTGCAAGAGGTGATTTTGAAGGACACACCAAATGAGAACAAAGCAGATGGTGGCTGTGCATGCTGAGAGAAAGATGAAAATCTCAGGCAGTTTCGGAGTATTCAAATTCTGGGGACAATTGTTTAGTTTGTATCGCTTAAGAAATTCATACATTTTTACAGAATAGAATTTTTAAAAGCCCTGAATTTGGGCGAGGCTAATTCAATTTTTTCAAGTTTCAACAGATTTTTTTCTTTGATTTATTTTGTGCAATCTTTGCCATATAAAATAGTGACAGTTAATGTGTATATGAATCCAAAACCCGATTTTGTTTGTAAGTTTAAACTGATCATTCATCTATTACAACGTTTTCATCGTAAATATTGTGTAATGTTGAATGTCCCTTCGTTGTATGAATAGGTAATTCGTTTCTGTTGTGTGGTTCATTAGCTGTGTTTAAGCTATTCTCAGCTTTTGGCTTATGGTAATGTTTTGGTCGCCCGTCGCCCTGCGGCATACAGATAGTAGTATGCACCAATAATTATTATTTATTGAAATTATAACACCGTAATAATTTATAACTTTAGCCAGGTAGAAACTAGGTTTATTTTTTATCCTTAACCAAATTTAGGATTGCAGTATAACTATAATAGAAATTCTCTACATTTAAATTAATGGTTGTGGTTTTGTTTAAATAAATTTATGTGATGCATAAAAAGTGCATGAAAAACACACGTGGCTTTCAATATTTAATGTGTAAATATTTATAAGCAAACATCCGGTGCTCTATAATGACAGCTATGTGTATTTATGAAAAGTTAGGATACGTTTTACTTTTCATGGTATACAAGATCCTTTACAAATATCTTTCTCGAGCATCAAGACATTTTTAAAATAGAGGTTGATTTTCAAACACCGTTTTTAAATGATTGAAGCCAAAAACGATTGCCAAATGAAAATTCTAATTGTACAATATTCATTCCTTAGATCAGGACAAAATGATTGATATGACTTCAAAACTACATAGTTCACAGTTACAAATAACTTTTTGTATGCTTAGGTTATTTTTCCCATAATTATTTTATCAGCGACGAGGCCATGTTACCATTATGTATTTGATTTATTTGATTTATAATACCTCTTGTTTTGTTGAGAAAAATTACTATAAGCTGAATTGTAAAAATCAATAAATTATTATACTATCATACATTTGATCGACGTTGTACAAAGCGTTCACAAATGAAACATACCATCATAAGCTCAGTATGAACAGCATTGCCGAACGTACGATTTTTATTTCCATTCTTGGCTTTTCAAGCGTGTTCGCAGTTTCATTCGCTTCTACAATATTACGTCGCGCTACATTATAAACGGCCTTTGTAGCCAAATTGATCTTCGGTTGTTTGCAGTGTGTTTACAATATTTTTATTTTTAAATGTAGTTTTCGCCTAAACGTAACCCCACGATAATATTAATCTCCTTCGTTGTTACTATTGCAGTCTTTCAAATATTCTTGTAAAATTTTATTCATTGATTTAATAGCTCATACAATGGAAATAATGAATGTATTTCTTCATTTTTTCCAACTAGCCGTGGACCTTCAAGCTCAAGCTCCTCAGCATCCTGATGCCCAAGAAAATGAAAGCGGATGCAGTTGCTAATATTTGCTGATATAGGGTTGCGTATTGGATGCATGGTGGGACCCTAAACTTTTATCTCACTTTCTGTAGTACTTACCTATGAGCAAAATGAAATTGGAAATCGAGGAATGAGAACTCTATGGAGTTCAATTGTCAGTAAAATCTCAAATTCAAAGCTACTAGTTCTATACATGCCTACATAATTTAGTCCTTGAAACTTGCTTCACTCAACAGAGGACTGCTACCGAGCGAACGAAATGGTGGAAAGGTGAAATGGCTTTCTAATGCAAGATTTCTCGTTACCGTGAAAAGTTTGTATTTTACCATAGCATTAAATGGAATTGCATTTGGGATATGCATATTTTATTTTAATAATAATTAATATTACCATCCTCAGTAATAAATAGGAGGATCTGTGTAGCGCGGTGTGTATATGAAATTCGTTGGAATAGTAACTTTTAATTTTATTGTCGTAGCTGTAATTTTAGTTTTATTGCTTTAAGTACATATACCTATATTAGTCACTCTCACTATTACTGCTGTCAATTCTGAGGCAGTAGAGAAATTCACTGAGTACCATAAATCATGTACCAAAAGGCTTAATTTGAATATGATGCATTCCTGGGGCATTTTAAAAAGTATTACAGTAGGCGATTGAAATTTGTTTCATCGAAGGGCATTTTATTGAGTAAATGTATTTGTTCCAGTTCAGCTATAAATGAGTCAATATAAAAATTAGATTATGGCAAAAGCCTTGTCGGAAAATTAACTGCAGCAAGAAGTAGAGGGATACCAAGATGGAGGAGTAATAATTAAAGTGCAACTCTTTTACAATTTTTTAATAGAAAAATAAAAGAGTAATGTTACATGTCTGCAGATTATAAACTATACACTGGAAAATGCAAAGATGTCTTGCTTAAAGATGTGTAAATAATACATAATATTAGATATAATGTGGCAGGTATTTAACAACTAATTAAACGTTAAGTAGCTAGCTAGTTCTAGAGGAACAAAATTATCCTGTTCATAAACACATTTGTACACTTATATATTATTATGCTGTTGATAATAACAAAAATATGCCTGCTTTAACAATCGAACTGAAATATAAAAATAACACTAGCTATTCACAGTAATTATAATATTTTAAAAGGCTAAATATCTAAATTATTGTCTGATTGTTAAAGCTTTTCTAACTCTCTGGGTTCATTAAATAAAGAAAAATCAGTGCAAAATATCAGCGAGTTGAAATATAGGAGGCAGAAAAATGATTTTTTTTCTCTTATGAACAATAGGGTCCGATATCAAAATTTAATTCCATTGAGTTTAATTATAAAATAAATAATTGCATAAACTGAAAAACAAGTTACAAATATTATATGCTGTTGTATTTGATATTTTTTTCACTTAGTGCTGCTATAATTCATTTTTCAAATATATAATTTAAATTGTATTGGTCTTGTATAAGGGTTTTCCTGGGTAAGACTTGACGGAATCGATTAGCTGTAGGATTTCAAAAGATGCGAAATTTTCTGTCATATTATTTTGCTTTAAAAGTCAATTATAGTTATTGATAATGAGATATAGAGATCATACATGCTTTGGAACAGCTCGCTCACAAATCCATAAAATAATCCTAGCCAAACCCAAGACTAAACAAAATAATGGTCCAACAATTCGTCCAAATTGAAGATAACGTGTCATACGCTGCGCATCTGTCAAAATTGGTGCCGTAATAATTCTGTCGTAGACGGCTTCCGTGCGTCTAGTAACATCTCTCCAGTTGTAAAGAGACGATATAATGGCATGAGATTCCCATGGATCAGTCACTTCACCTCTTCGCGCTTGATCAATAACCAAATCCAACGCTTCTACCAGGGCTGCATGGATAAATAATAATAGAGCTATATACTAGTTTTTAGCTCTATCGGATAAATCTCTCGATATAGATGACCGCAAAACTCATTTCAAACTTTTTTAACTATAAATTCTTAAAATATAATACATGAATAAAAATGAAAACGGTTCGTTGGCAAATTAAAGTGATGTAATGAAGGTTCGTCTTTTGTTATAATACCCTCCTAAAGAAAGCATGAGACGATGATTACGATGACGCATTGACATCAAGGCATCCAATGCTTTTATTCTTCGGTGCAACGCTTAGTTAATTTTGCTAACGAAGCGTTTTCCTCTCTATTCATATATACTCAAAACTAGTTAACCTCCAACGTTAGGGGCAGCCAAAGTTATAAGACCAGGGGGAAGGACCTCTGGAATTCCTCCAACACGAGTGGAGACAACTTTAAGGCCAGAGGCAGCGGCTTCCACAATAGCCATACAGTAGGCTTCCGTCAATGATGTATTTAAAAAGATATGCCCATTAATAAAAAAGTCACGCACAAGGGCATGATCAACTTTTCCTACCAAGCGAACTCGATGAATATACCGTTCCTTTAGTTCTTCTAATTGCAGTCTTTTCGGCCCATCTCCACCGATCAAAAAGTCCACCTTTGTACACAAGAATGACAATTTAATTTTGTGACAATTACATTGTCTAGCGGTAAATCAAATACTTGCTTAGACTAAAATATTTTCATGAATAATTATTACATATCAATTGGACGTCATGGAAGCAAAGTATGCATATACTTTTACATGTCGCCAAGAGTAACGCAAACGCAACATATTATTGGGATGAGATTGATGTTGAGATTTTCACATGGTACTTACATCATCATATTTATCGATGATTATCGGAATGACTCCAGATAGAAGATCGACCCCCTTACGATATACGAGTCGGCTCAACACAATTATGACCACTAAAATAACAGCAATGAAATGAGGTCAGGAGGACACTACATGAACCCTCGAAAATCTGCGCGCATAGGGTGTAAGTTTTAGCAGTATTTTTTCAAGGGGACGGTGGCAAGGCAACCAGATTGTGGCTTGTACAACGTCCATGTTTTTGCAAAAATACAACAAAAAGTTTCATTTGTCAGAAAGGAATACAGGAGTAGTTTAAATTGAAAATATAACTAATTACAACCGAAAATGTATAAATGTATCACTGATTTCTATAAACACAGCATGCAATAAAAGTTAGACAAGACATACCTCTATCAGACGGAGGTCCAGTCTCACTGGGCTGCAGCGGCTTAAACATGGACATATCAACAGCGTTAGGAATTACAGATACGTCTTTACCGTTAATTTTTGCCCTTAAAACTGTATTCGCTTTCCTATATACGACACATGAATTTTTAAATCTTTATTGTCCATTCAAAGTTAAATTCCAATTCAATTATGGGCATTTCTTCTTTTTAAAATGTAATAGTTTTAGAATAGATATAATTTGAAAAAATGAAAACTGATATTTTCTGCGTAAACATTACCAAACAAACACATTTGCATTTGTGGTGCGTAATCTTAATTCATTCTTACCCTGTATGTGAGACGCATATACTATGGTTAACATCAGCCAAGGATATTTCCAAAAATCTATTGGTGATAATGGCACTTGCATCCGCGAAACCGAATAAAGAATGATCCGTAAAAACAGTCTGATGAGATTTATGAAGGACAGAACAAGGGTTTAAGAAGCGAAAAATGTAAGCGGTGTAAAAGGGATTATATAATAGACGAAGGAATCAAATTTCTCAAACCAATGAAAGTTTGGAAAACCAATAAATTGCACATTACATAAATCAAAAGTTCAAAGTCACTCAGTCCGGTCAAATAACTCACTTATACGTGATGAATGATGGATATCATGCAATATTTGATACACTTGTCGATACAAAAGTGAGAATTCACTTCCATGCTAGAAGAAAAACAGATTTTTTAAATACTAAAAATCCATACCAACATATAACATACGTTGCTTATCAACTTTTTTTTAAATTCCGCTTTCCTGACAGAAAAATAAATTTTTGTCAGGTCAGTAGCAACTAGCAAAGCAACAAAAGCATATTTACAGCATTTTGTTGTAAGGTTCTTCATCAAAAAATGGTTACATCACAAGTTTCCACTTTCCGACAATTCCATCATCAATACCATGTAGAACGTAGCAACAGAATATGCGTCATTAGTCATCATTAGAGTCAATAAGACATTACGTAGTGACAGTGAATTTGCACAAACCGAGATGACGTTGAGCTTTAGGATGATACAAAAATGAGGTGAAACATTCATTCATACCCACCTTGAGCCCTAAAAGTTTCCCCGCAAAAAGCGCATCATGTGCTAAAGAGGAGAAAGCGCCATGTCCATGTACTACTTCAATTTCTTCACGGATAAATATTTCTCGGAGTATTGGTAAAAGTGTGACCATGTTTGGCAAAATAGCACCGTTGTAGAAAACTTGAGCAGGTACATAGTAAATCTAAAATTTGTAATGATAATATGCAATAAATAATTATTTCTTTCGGGCAGAGCACTTTTCACTTTTGTCGCCTCACCTTCAATCCATTTGTCATCCATCTCACACCTTTCCTATCACCATAGGTATGTGTGACAACTATCACTTTATGTCCTCGTTCAAGTAAGCACTGTGATAAGTTATATATGTGCTCTTCTATTCCCCCGACGTTAGGAAAGAAGAAATCGGACACCATACTTCCGAAGAAACAAAATTAAATTGTTAAGATAATTCGACAACCATAGTAGTAGGAACTAGCACATCTCATCCACACGGATGCAATAACTCCAAAAATAACAACATAGAGCACAGTGACTTACGATGTACACTGCCTTGAACATGAACTTACCAAACAGTGTGCTTCACCATGCCGAATAGGAGTCCGAGTCTGACGTATTTCTGGTGATCTAAATAAGATTTAGAACATCTAAATCTTTAAAGTTATACTTTAAGCGCAACTCACTATCTCTACCGTAAAAATTATCAAAATCCAAAATCGCTGGAACACACGATAACTTTTTGGTTACTGTTCTTGCGTCCTCGTCCTACAACATACGACATGAATGAATGATGCAGAATGCAGATTTCTCTTATCTCCTTCTCCTACTCGGGACGAGGTTTGTTTTTTCGGTATAACAACATTGTCTGTTTTTTATCTGTTCTGTCGTATGACGTATACTAGTCCTTACAAAACAAATCTGTCAGCTGTCATTACACCAGCAGCACCACCACACCTGCACAATTTACCCCGTAGTACCTTCTAATGATATTTAATACTAATAAACAATTTTCCACATACTGTTCATACGAAACAATCTCCTTTCCTCCATTCAAATTCAAGAGAACATTTTTCTGAATCCCAGCAAGCTAATTTCGATAGACCATCTAGCACAAGGGTGCAGAATCTGTTTTATGTTCCGTGAACTTTTAACATTACGAGGATAGGAACTTGGATCCGATGTTCCGTTGCTTATACATTACGTATATTACCGAGCCATGGCTGTTCCGGGATTACGAAACAATCTCCTTTCCTCCATTCAAATTCAAGAGAACATTTTTCTGAATCCCAGCAAGCTAATTTCGATAGACCATCTAGCAATGCATAATGTAAAATATATATCAGCGAAAAATGAACAAACCGGGCGATATAAGACAATTGCCGTGTAATAAATATGACACTAAAACCTTTTTGTCTACCATTCCCCCAGTCATGGAACAATAGGGTTTTCGAAAACAATCCTTAGAGGAAATGAACTGAAACTGAACTCCCAAAACAGCAGTGTCAGTGTCCGTCCGCGTCCACCGACACCAACCAGTTACCCATATTGTTGAAGAAGATTTTTTTTTTGGAATTTCCATTGTTACTTACTTTTTCCAGTCTGCCTGTGAGCATCAAAGGACCATCAATGGACGTGTCGCCTGCCTCAAGAAAGTTATTGTAATGTCATAAACAAAGAACTTATTAATAAATATGGAGCATGCTATTCCGTCATGTAATATGTAGTAACAAAACAATCTTGGATTTGGATAGTCAAGCATCCCACTTTATTGTTATTTTTACCTTATGCATCGTAACTATTAAAATTATTTCTTCGTATTTCGTAAACCCTTGTTGTTTTGATGCATTTTACATCTGATAAATTTGAAAAAGATGGAAGGAAATCCGTCCCTTCAAGGAATTATGAAATGGTCCGAACTGCATTATTTCGCGAAAACGTTATATGGTCTCCGGTCTGTCCGGAATTTCCCTGGTGCATTGCATATTGAATATGCACTGCAAAATCACCTTACCAACAAGGCTTACTAACAAATGCAAATTACAAACCTGAACCCGTGAGTAAGCCAGCCGTAGAGAAAAGAGAGTAGTCCAAGTTTTGAGCTCAAAAAATTGGGAGAATTACTGCAAATAAAAATTAACTGACTGGAGTTCCAAACAATGTCTGTTAGGATGTCGTCGTCATATATAGGGGAGAGGAAATTTATCAGTATTGTTTCGTTGCCATATTATGGTGAATATGCAATGAATTTTCACTTGGTAAATAATTGGTTGTCATAGTCATGGAGGAAATCTTCTGGCAGATTCCGGCCCAACAAAAGAAAAACGATAAGAAGAGTTGCCAGGCCAGGACCTTGGTTGCCAATTGGTTGGTTACGGAGGGTTTTGCTGTCTTATATAAAGACCATAAGGTACAAAAATAAAATCCTCAGTAAACAACAGTACTATGTTGTGTAATAACAGTCTGGACATTTTATACAAATCATTTTACAGAGAAAGGTGCAAATTTCAGCCATAAATATTATTTCTTCGATAGGTATATTTTTATTTGCAATATAAATTAGTATTATATCCTTAACAGTACCATATAACAATAAACATATAGCATATTATAATATCTAGTTTTATAAATTATAAATTACGTAGTAGAGTTTGAGGTTTCACGGACTGACTGCTAATTTTCTACTAAAGATATACGTTGAAGTGACTAAGAATATTACAAACGACACTTCACACAGCACAAGGACAAAAGACAGCCATGCACAGACATTACAATTTCAATCTAACTTGAAATTAATGCTCAACTAGGTTAAACAAATGAACTAAATTATGCCTTTTCACCATTGTTTTTTGTACATTATTCATGTACATATATTTTTGCTTCTTGAATGGAATTTAAGAATGTATTACCTAAACATTTTTCATATTATTAAATAAATCTTGTAGTTAATTAAGAGCTATTAGCTTTGCGATTGTTGTAAAAATTTTAAATAGTGTAGTTAGCAGGAGCAACAAATGAACAGCAACATAAATATATGGTTTTAAAACTCTTAAACGCGTAACACACATATACATACAATTTTCAGAGTTCTTAATTAGCTTAAATTTCTTCAAGCCAATGAAATATGCGAAAATTAACAGGCTAAGCTTCTGTACAAATAACATATTGCAACCGTTTTTGTACAAATATTAGAATATATATTCAACTGTCACGTTACTCACATAAATACATGACATGTATTTGTATACATACCTACATCTGCTCCCATTGTAATTAGTAAAAATGTTCATATATTCCGACATATATATACACTGCACTGGAATAAATCTTTTTTCTGAAACTGTTAATCCTACAATACTAATTATGTTACTATGTCATTTCATTTTCCACTTCTAAACTGTTTGCCCAGTTGGAATCCAGTTCAGAGCTGTCATCTAAGATGGAAGTTTGATGTGATCAAGTGGCCAGGAAACGCACGACTGCGACAGCCACCATCTCACAATTCAGTCAAATTATCCGAAGTAAATTTTACGAACAACGCAAAATAATCTAACGTCCGGAAAAAACATTTTCTTTGTTGCCAACAACATATAAACTCATTTCAGACAATTTCAAAACAAATGCACCAGGCTTTTCTTTCGAGTGTTCGCTATTATTATTATTATAACCCTAAAGTATTAGTGGACAGAAGTCGTGGTAGATAATATACTCCCTTCGCATGTAACATATTTTAACTACAACTACACCCATAACCCATTTCAGTAGTTTACCAAAAGGACGTATTCGAACACAAAACCGGCATTGTTCAGTCAAACTATAAATAATTTTCTTATTATTCATAGAGTTTTGCGTCTGTGCACTTGAGCTTGTTGGTTACACAGTTAAATTGTTGTCTTAATTATATTTATTTATTGTGTACTTGTATTTCCTAAGAAATATTACAACATTCAAGTGATACTAATTATTATTTTTATTCCTTGTAATTCAATAAACTTCCGTAGTTCTGTCTGATTGGAATCGTACATCAATCGGTTTGCGAGTACAGAAAATGTATTTTCTAAACGCGTCAAAAGTCATTCGTAAATTACTTTGGGTTGTATGCACAATACACAATGCAGGTTTCTGTCGTTACCCGAGATTAACACCATGCTATTAACCTAAATGACGAAACCGCGGTGTAAGATTTGAACCTGACAGCCTATGTACTGTGCATACCACCCTTAATGTATTTTTACTGCTGCATATTTTGATATAAATTCAAATTTATATTAATAAATAGATATTAACCATTTAAGTAACGTAATATTAAGCCAACCATAAATAGTGAACCCGTTAAATAACTATTGTAGGTAAATTAGCTGATGAGATCAACTCGAACACTGATGTTCTACATAAATGAAGGATATCCATACAATTTACTGAAGTGACGTTCATCAGATTCGTTAACTGAAACTAAAACTACCTATTCCCTCATATTTAAACTTTTAATGTGATGACGTAGACATACCTTTACTATATTAGAGTTAATAACATTTTAAAAATATGAACACAGTACCCTCCTGCGATATCACATTTGTTGGCAGTGCTTCTGTTGCACTTCAATATTAACACGATGAAAATTCAATAACGAGAAGCCTGAACCACGTTGCTTGTTGCTTCTAATTAAATGAGCTATTATAAATATATTAATAATAACAATAATAACTTAGCTACTAAGTTACAAGCCATGTTGCGTTGCACTGCGCTGTTACTTTTCTATTTAAACCAACCTTATCACATGCCTAATTGAGATACTTTTGTAGTATAAAACATTGCATAATTGTGATTTTCATAAAAAGAAGTTAAAATTTTACAATCTGTTTGTTATATTTATTAGGCATAAATTATGATTAATTGTCTTCTACAAATCATATCATAAAATTAAAACAACCTGAGATGGATTTTAGCAAGTAAAGGTCATATAGATATATGGTTAACGTATCCAAATCCACAACCATATTATTTCTGTAGTCTGGAGGCCCAGTCGCAATAACAATTATACGCAATTTAGTTTAATTATAATTTAATGATGTATATCTTAAAACCCGCAAAATCCCGTTAAACGCTTAAAATTTCTGGTCAAAATGTCGCTGCAACAATCGGAGTGGACGACGATGCGATTGCATCAACTGGAGATTGCTGACTTAAAGCTGGGGTTGAAGGCATAACCACAAGTGGTGGAGGATTTACCTAAAGAATTCAATTAGAAAGTCTCGTAAAAAACTGTACATGGTCTATGGTCATTCGACTTGATTAATGCCGACATGTCATTAATAAACGAATCGAATATATACACATACCTTATGGAGAATAAAGTTATCATAAACTTGCATGAGTTCTTCCAACTTGTATTCTTCCAAACACATAAAACCATTTAAATTAGAACTAGATTTTCGCGCACAATCTATGCAATGAACAACATGGCGACGCTCCTGTTCCCGAATGAACAACACGTTAAATACTTCGACCTGTAAGTAAGAGTAAACAATAAAAATAAAAATTACACAATGATTATTTAGTAAAATACGAATATTAAAGATTAAAAACTTGGTTACTCTACAAGATATTTACCTCGCATATGCCACAATAATGTGAAGCGTCATTCTTTTGTCTTCCATGAAACCTTACTTCCACTTTATTTGATCTCGCAAATTCAAGTAACTTAAAACATTGAATCAATGTCCTCATCAGCGTTGTTCTGAAACGAATGTAATTATGCATCTTATTAATATTCTAATTTTGTTCGTTTGATAACATACATTTAAAAATTATATAACTAAATATATAATTTACATATATAAAAAATAACTAATCAAAATATTTGAACCACGTGGCTTAAAACCTTACTTAATGAGTTCAAACAATTTTCCATCAGCAACGCGTTGAGCAACACAACACATACTTTAGTGATTATGACACTCATAATTGGCAATTTTTTTCAAATTTTTCAGAATGACTGCTGAAAGAAAAATGCGCGTACCTTAACAGAGTCTTGAAAACTGGATGCCTGGTAAGATGCATATTTTGCCACTGTGGTTTGTGCCCGATGTGAGTAACACGACCACACCTTTTTTCCAGTCGTATCCTGATTTTCGTCAGCAGATTGCAAGTACTGAGTCCTGACCTCCACAGCATGATCTGGATTTGCCTCTACAAGTGTTTTAGTAGAGAAAAGGCCGAGATCTAATTTCAGCGCAGCTGCAATTCCTCGAACAACCGCGATTGGATGCTGCAAGCAAAATTCTTGCAGTTGCGGACTGAATGCGTCTTTTTTGTTCTCGACCAGTACACTAGGCGTTTGGGGATTTAATTGGTCTTCGTTTAATTTTGTCTAAAACGTAATATTTTATATTAATACGTAATTTATCAATGTGAAATTTAATTAAGTGAAAAAGTAATATCGAACCTTTGGTGGTTCAGGTGGTGCTGGAGGTGCAACTTTGTCACCTAAAATACTCGCATTTGTCACTCCTTTTAGACCAAGTCCCTTAGAACGATCTTGAAGCTCCTTTGCACTCATCCCAATTCGAAAAGACTCTGAATCTACTGGTGACGTAAGTGATCTTGAAGGCGGGATCGAGATTTTCTGATCAATGTCGGACGAAGACCGAAGAGCTCTGTTATTACTGTTTGATTTGTCGTCAATTATATTATTGTTATTAATACTGTGTAGACTATTGTTGTTTGCTCCTGATAAATCATCATCATCGATTAAATCAAAGTCTACGTCCAGATCCACATTTTTCATAAAATCGTCTCCTAGATCCTTTTGCGACAGCCACGCCTGAAGATCTTGTTCACTTAAATTGGGCGAAAATGGCGAGTGCGAACTTTGACCTTCAATGCTCTTAGGGGTAGATCTGTCCATTGAATCCTGATTTTGATTGGATTGTGACACACTGCTGGTTCCAGAGTTAAAACCCTGAGCCTGAGATGAGGATAAATCCGGGTGAGCTGATTGAACTGCACAAGGACTGGATGCGGGTCGCGGAGAAGAGGTGTTTGGGAAAGACGTGACTGCGCTTCTTGCCTGTTGACTTTGTTGCAGTTGATGCTGCTGCATAAGTCTGGGGTAACAGAAAACAACACTAATGATATACCTGAAACCGGATATAAATAATTTCAGTAAAGTTTCAATTTCAATTTTAACCTGTATTGGTGTTGTAAATTAGAAAGGCATTGTTGTTGGACTGGGCTTAGCGGTTGCCCATGTTGAGCAGAATGCTGAAGAGCTTGAAGAGTATGTAGTTGCTGTTGTGAGAGGCACGTCGGTGGGGCAGGCGTCCTAGAAGTCTGGGGACTTGTTCCGTGGGCCGGTTCTTCCGTCTAAATAATTAAGAAAATTGGTTATTTAGAAAGCAAAATGGTGTAAATATTTCTCATATATTGTGTCATTCATTTGAAAAATGGATGACAACATTTGATTAATTTTTTACTAACCTTAAATCTTTTAGCAGGAACTCCATTCTGGGCGCTATTACTATTGTACTGTACGTTTGCTGTCGAACCACTTTTCTGCTGTTGTGCATACATTGCCTGTCTTTGCGCTTGTTGCTTGTTGTTGTTGCCTTGCTGTCATTTCAGCAGATATCGGTAGATTCCAAGCTTCCTCTATCACTGGCAACTGGCGTGGTTTTGTGCTCAGTCTATCAAAATTTCCATGAAAAGTAATGTGAGTTAAGGTTAATAATGTTCATATTTATATTTTTACACCTGTGTAATGCCTAAATGACTTTAAAACTTACGTTTGAGGAGGAGCACCGGCTAATTTTGCTTGTAGAAAACGCACCCTTTGGTCCAAGCTTGGATTTAATGGCTTCTTATTCTTCTGTGAATAATATCCACGGCTGGCGTTTACGAAGCAATCTAAGGCGTCCTTAGGTTGACTGACTGATTCATACAATATTCCAAGATTTGTCCACGCCGCTACATGAAATTTATCTAACTGCACCGCACATATATACGCCTGCAGGGCATCTAAAGGCTGATTTTGTTGCTGATACAACACACTGCAAATTTGAAATAGCAGTTAATAGTATTCAAACGCTACAAACGTTTCACCTCAAGTCAAAATTCGCATTCTGTAAGTTAACTTACCCAATAGAGCACCAAGTATCTGCGTTTCCTTCAGATTTGTCGACGGAATTTCGATAAGCAAGAAACGCGTCGTGAACTCTGTTGTTTGAAGCAAAACAACGGCCAAGTAGATACAAGCTCTGTCCAGACTTAGGTTCTGTTTCTAGTGATTTTTGCAACAAATGGACAGCTATTGGCTCCCTTTGTTGTTTTTCTCCTAAGGCATCAACTGTGTGGTACATCCATCCTAATGAAAATTGCCATGTATTTTTTTAAACGGGGATAACGGAAAATGATTATACTTATATAATAATATGCAACAATATGTGTTAAATACCTAATTGTCGGTGTACATCTGCTCGCAGTTGGGAAGGTAAATCCTTTTCTTTTATTATTTGTTCATACAAAGTTTTTGCTTGCTTAGGTTTGTCGTTAATCTCGTATAGATGAGCAACATGGAAGCGAATCTCAAACGGCGATAACGTACAAGGCGATTGATCGGCTAACGTTAGTTTAAAATGTTTTAACGCTGGCTGAAAGTCTCCTCTTACTTTTTTCATATAACCCAGTCGAAGATGAGCTTCATTGGTACGGCTAAAGCCAGGATCAGTGTAAATTAATATAAGAAATAATTCTGTAGCCCTGAAATATCAAGAAAATCACAATATTAGTTTATTTTTAATTTTTGATACTTACAAATTACAATAAAAAGCCATAATGCTGTATAGAGACGTAGCTGAAAGATTTGTATTGACACAAGCTGATAGAACTGCTAAAGTCTTGATTTTTTGGCTTATCAGTCGACCTGGTATCGCTATACAAAATTTAAGCTAATTTGGCTAAAGTTTAATTTTTGACAGCCCAAATGACCCCCCAAGGGTC
>JAHZNB010002882.1:0-11389 GCA_027744295.1 Callyntrura guangdongensis | reverse complement strand
AGCTAATTTCTTTTACAAAAACATGTTTTCGCTAGATATTTTTACTTTCAAAACTGGCCGTGATAGCAGTATAGCAGTGGATATTTTGCAGCGAATTTTTATTGTGGTAATGGATTCTTTCTGAGGAACGAGTCCAATTTCCGTGTGCTGTGCATATACTACTCGGAGTAACAATATATATGATTTTGTAAATCCCACTTATTTGAGCATTGAATTCAGTAAAGTTTTTACCAGCTTTTTTTATTTTAATAATGGAATAGTGCAATGGATTTTAATCGCAGTCTTGAAAGATAAATAATTTTGAAAGACTTTATAGTTTGTGTAATATTATCAGTTATTTCCATAGGAAATAATGTTTGCCCCGTCGTCATCAAAAGTTTTTTCTCGTGATAGGGAAACCAACGCAAAGATTCCCTGTAGCCAAACAAACTTTCTGCACTTTTTCCCAAACTTTTGTTATTATCTAGGATTCTGCCCATTTCGAGTGGTGAAGAAGCCAATCGAAGTTGAAAGTGATCTCTCTCTACATCCTCACCACTCGCCCAGGAATTTCAAATTCGTCATAAAACGTTGGTGGCCTCAAACGCTACTCTGTGTTGCAGCTCATGTTCTTAATCTTTTTTCGTTTGTTAGAGAAGTCCGCGAAAGTACTTCAATAGACCGAAAAATTCCTGCACAGTTGTTCAAACTTTTTATTAAATTAGCTTACATTTGTTACAAAATCACGTTTTTGGAGAAACTTTGGCGCAATCAAAATATATTTGAAAAAATACTGAGCACTCTTAATCGTAGTACAATCCCTGCTTATAAGAAATGTCGTATTGACGAAATACTATCGCATAAAATTACTATGCTTATATTTTTGTTTTTGTATATGGCCAAAGGGTTGTTGTTTCTTTTGGGTGGAATGGGAATTATAGGTATCAAATCCAGGTATTTATCTCGTGCTGAAAAAAGTTGGATCTCAAACCTGGTGATATACTCAAAGCGTACTTTTTTCGTGTCTAATTTACTTGAAAATAATTCAACTGTGCAGGCTCCACAGGAGTTTGAGAGTACCGACTACATTTGGGCATGGCTTGGCAGTATACTTCGCTTCGAATATTTGCTCCAAACCCATCTAACTAACGTGCTGATCTTGGCCACCACATTGTCTTTATGGTTACCCATCCGGCAGTTTGTGAGTCAGTTCAATATAAATACAGATATTGATTTTGAATTTGAAACGGACTTTAAACTTAGCCGCACAACTGATGACTGGAATGAGAAATGGCAACATATTTTTTTCCATTACAAGGAACTAAAAATGCTTTCTAAAATGACAAATAAGTTACTTGGGCTTACCCTTACCTTCATATTACTTGAATCATTATTTTATTTTTCCGTTTATTTGGATTCATTTGTACATTTTGCGGTCGTTAACCCAAGCGACTGGTATCAACTTGCAGGTCTTTTAACTAATATCTTCTTTCATGGCTTTATTTTTATCGTCCCTGCAGAATGCAATCGACAGGTAAGAAGAGAATATTATTCGAAATTCTTTCATAAAGACGACGACCTTGTCAGATATTCGGAATTTTCGTTAATATCTGGTATTTCTCTTAGATGACAAGTTTCGAACAGTGGCTTTGTCGACCGGAAAACTACAATAAAATTCCGATGCAACAGCTGAACGTTATGTTGCACGAGCTGAATTCCCACGAAATTGGAATAAAAGCCAGTGGCATTTTCCCAATTACGTATGGATTGATTGTACAAATGGGAGCAGTTATACTGACTTACTTTGTTGTGTGTGTACAAACCAACACCAACTAGGCCACGACACATAAAATGATTTCACTTAGGAAAGAGTAAGAACTTGGATGTGATGCAGTACTGTTGTCGGAATCCAATATACAGACACGCCGACAATGAAGTAAGAAATGAAACTGACAGGATTTGCTTGTGGTACGTAGGAACAGTCATATGGTAGAAAGTATACAATTTGTCCGAATACCAGATATGTCTATGATTGTTCCATCTCATTTCCATATTTTAAAGATAATATTTAGATTATTTCTCGTTTATGCTAATTTTCGTATTTTAGATAAAATAGAATTTAGAATAATTTTTGCTTAGATAGTTTAAGTTGAGTAATTTCATTATATGTATTCTCATTCTTACTTAATTACAACATCATTCTATTATCCTTAAGTGACCTGAAAATTTCTAATATTAATAATATAATTTATCAAGTTTAACTGGCTTACTTAAGTTAAATAATACTTTTAAACCAAAACTGGAGATTTTGTATACTAATTAAATTATCAATATTGATTATATTGACAATTTTACTAGACCATTTAAATTCCCACTAAAATTACATAAGACAAATAATACCTGATATTTAGAGTAATTAGAGTACTCATTTTCCTGTCATACGTATACTAGTCTACAATGTTTTAGAGTATCGGTACGTCACCTGTTAGCTTCATACCAGGTACTTTGACAATTAACTAATACAATGGTAATACATTATTTTATTAGCTCACCGATGGGAACTAATATTTCTTATGAGCTAGCTAAAAAAATAATTTAATTTTCATATCTATTCTTCTGCTAGTAAACTTTTTGCTATTTTGTTTAATTAAAGTAAGTGCAATAATGGTCTTTGAAAAACAATCATAAAACCAATACTCCATTAATCATCGCGTACCTACCCAAATTTTTTTAAAATCAGTTGTGGTTACGAACCACAAAATAAGCCAGGAAAATTTAAGGAATTTACATTTGTTTAAATGTTCTTCAAACAAACAAAGCCGCTGTTCAAAAAAGAATTTCTTGAAAGTCAAATAATCCTTGCATACACATTCGTTAACTATTTACATTGTGCCTAAGAAGATATGTTTACCAATAAATTAGTAAAAGGTGCCCTGTTTCACGTCTTTGTTTTATTATACCATCAAAAGTTTTTCTTCCACTTAAATTTAGACAAAGGCCCCAGTTTTGTGCTCAGTGAAGCGCCGAATCCTACTTTTATGTCAAATATTGGCATAAAAGATGGTGAAAATAGTCAAAATCCAATACAAAATTTGAATTCTTTATTGACGCCTTTTGTAACAAGCCAATGCTTAATCGGAGTACAATTCTTCCGAAACATGGACATATTGCCCGTCAATTACCCAATTCAGCTACGTTATATTGAGCTCAAATCGGAGCTTATTCGCAATCGCTTCTCGCAGGGTACGTTTTCGGTTAGCCTTTGGCGCCCAAAGGGAGTAACAATTCCTGTGAACCGACTTCATAACAGATCTTATCCATGCAATTTGTCCAAGTTTCTGCAAACCTTATCCAAAGCGGATTTGTGGACATTTTGTTCGCAGATCTCAATTTACCAGTTTTCAAGTCACAGTAAATTGTGGAATTGCGTAGCTGAAGTGAATTTGTACCTTCCCGTTAATATACAGAAGCCAGATAAACACCCTGAAATATTTTGGCGAGATTTACTTGTTGTCGAAAGAGAATCGCACAGTGTTTATTCGGGAATCAACTTTGTCGTGTACGTCCAATCAAAGGAAATTTCTTCAAGAATTAATTCTACAACGATTTTAAAAATGTACAAGTCATTCTTTAGACGCGAGAACTGTGTAGGTGTTCTAGTTGTAGCGTGGACAAATCCGTCTTACGATCTAACCATTGATAAATGCTGTAATATATATGAAGTCAATATTTTTAAACCTGACATAGTAAAAATTTTAACAGATTACGCTCTAGATATCCTTACTTGGTCGGCGAAGAAACCAAATGAAATTGCTATTATGTCTTTTCCTCAGTTTGACGAGCAAATGGTAGTCTTTGAAAGGGGTATCCGCGATGCGCTTGCAAACGCCGAGCAATACTTATGCAATGGCCGTCATTGGAATTCAATCAACAGGATGATCTCACAAGGGTCTCCGGTATCAGTGGAGAAACAGTTTTCTCATGGCCTTGTATACTTTTTGTCTATAATTATGAAAAATTTTACGTTCGTTAATCCATGGAAGCATAAATGTGGATGGGAACACGAATTGCATGTTCATGATGCTAGGTATGTTAAGCAACTTAGAAAAATCTCAGTTCGTTGGACTTTGCAATTTTTCACGGTTTATTACATCAGTCCACCAACTGATACGAAAATGTTAGTTGAGAAGTCTTTTGCAAACTTAAAATTTATTGTTTGCGGGTCTCGTCCGCGATGCGCTTGCAAACGCCGAGCAATACTTATGCAATGGCCGTCATTGGAATTCAATAAATAGGATGATCTCACAAGGTTCTCCGGTATCAGTAGAGAAACAGTTTTCTTATGCTCTTATATACTTTGTGTCTATTATTATGAAAAACTTTACGTTCGTTAATCCATGGAAGGTTAAATGTGGATGGGAACACGAATTGCATATTCATGATGCTAAGTATGTTACGCAACTTAGAAAAATCTCAGTTCGTTGGACTTCGCAATTTTTCACGGTTTATTACATCAGTCCACCAACTGATACGAAAATGTTAGTTGAGAAGTCTTTTGCAAACTTAAAATTTATTGTTTGCGGGTCTCGAGGCAAACAGTCATTTCCCTTTCAAGAGGTTTTAAACGTTTATCAGATGTCAGTATGGATTGTGACCTTAACGTTTCTCTTGGTTTTTAGTTTTATACTGACG
The DNA here is from genome assembly GCA_027744295.1 of Callyntrura guangdongensis. Lineage (NCBI taxonomy): Eukaryota > Metazoa > Arthropoda > Collembola > Entomobryomorpha > Paronellidae > Callyntrura > Callyntrura guangdongensis. The sequence continues at coordinate 6,718 of JAHZNB010002882.1, read as the reverse complement.
TTATTTACAAAAAAATATGCGACTATTCTCAACGTAACCGGAATACTCCAGTTGGGTCATCTTTATAAAAGTTTAGTAGAACAAGGTGACCCGTTTCCGCACAGTATGTTGGCAATGCCCAGGTTAAGATGGATGCTTGGAGCATTTCTTCTCGTTGGCGTGGTCCTTAGTAACGCTTACAAAAATACCAACGTTTACAATATGATCAAGTCTAGAGTTGTGATACCATACTTGAGATTCAATCAGCNGCCCAGTATGTTGGCAATGCCCAGGTTAAGATGGATGCTTGGAGCATTTCTTCTCGTTGGCGTGGTCCTTAGTAACGCTTACAAAAATACCAACGTTTACAATATGATCAAGTCTAGAGTTGTGATACCATACTTGAGATTCAATCAGCTAAGAGAGGACAACATCACTGTCTACGTGAAACCTTTTCCTTATTTTGGATATATGGATTGGGAAAAGTTTGGTGTTAATGTTCCCGTTCTGGAAGAGTACATCACTTCCCATGAAATTCATCTGCACCCTGGAAGCCGTATGAACAAACCAGCCTTGATTTATTCAGAGTTATTTCGCACACTTCTTCAACTTCCATCTGAAATCCGCGCCAACCAATATATTGTTCCAATTTTAAACGGTTCCCGGCTGCACCCGGATATGATAAAGTTGTATTTAAATTTAACCCATTCAATGGAACCTTTGCTTCGTTCAAAGGTAGTGCCGAAAGATATTACAATTAAGACAAATATTGGAAAAATGCTTATGCATATATTTTTAGAGCAAGCTCAGCAATTGCTTTATAACAGCTTAAAAGGCTGTCAGAAAACCGCGGTAATTTTGTCAGAGATGGTTGCTCTTCAATTTATGAGGAGAATGGTGCGTGAAAACAAAAAGCATATTGTAACAATTGGAGGAGAATCTTACAGCAACAACACGGTAATTTTGTCAGAGATGGTTGCTCTTCAATTTATGAGGAGAATGGTGCGTGAAAACAAAAAGCATATTGTAACAATTGGAGGAGAATCTTACAGCAACAACTCGGTTTCAATGGAGTTAACAAAACCAGTTTATCCACACCTATTGAAACGAATTAGTGGGTTGCGCCAATCCGGCATTACCGAGTGGTGGGTTGAGTTTCTTAAGCATGGCGGAAATCTAAAAGAAGCATTGCAAACCGCAACTTTTACAGAATTGGAGGTACCATCCATGTCTGGAAATATTCTTGTTATTTTTTCTTTATGGGCGGCAGGCATTTGTATTGCAAGCACAGCATTTGTCATGGAAGCACGAAAAACAATAGTACAAATTGTAAAATTTATCGTTCAATATGTTCATAACAGCATATATTACTGTATGTCCGCCGTAATAGTGTGTATGTCTACGAAAGATATAACTGCTTGTGATGGATAAAGTACGTTAAAATGTGTAAGCTGTGTTTGTTGATTTACAGTTGCGTGGGTTTCGACGTAAAAATGAAGATATATTGTAAAATACGATATTGCAGATTTTTATCCAAAATAAATACAGAATGCACTTTAATAGCTACTGTGTGACTAAATATTTCAATTTGACTGCATTCTTCGAAAACCTCATACTAACCATTTTAATTAATAAAGACACGCAGAGTCAAAAACAAATATTATGGTATTGTTGTCGTTTTAAAAAAACAAAGAACGCAGTTGATACTCCCTAATCCGAGACAACCGAAAATTGAAACCCACGGTAAGTTAAGTTACCCTTTCAACGACTCAAAAATCAATTTAACCGTTAGCCTAGCCTAAGAATATTTTGCTAATCTGTTCTTGGGATTGTGCAATCAGTCGACCTTTATGTGCTGCTATATGAATGCAAAACAATAGCATAAAATAATTTACTCTGGTAAACCAGGTTCTAGATTGAAATGTCAAATCCCTAACTTAGCTACTACGGTTTTAAGCTATGCAAATGTGGCAAACCGAAAATTTGTCGGAGCAAACTTACAGCAGCGTTCAGTAGCCTGAGCATCTATACTTCAAAAGCTGCTGTGGAGAGACATGGTAAAACAAAAAATTAATTAGTAATTTGAAATCCGCAAAACGACCGTGGGTTTTAGAGCATACGTGCAAACAAAAACTTTATTCATTTTGTTTATTACTTAAAAATCGTTATTTATTTTTAGTAATTGGTAGATAGCAGAAAAAAATAAGGACGAAAATCCGCCAATTTATAAATAGCGAACTTCGTTCTTGCATTGCTTTAGTCTAAGAATTTCAATCCCGAACTGTGGAAATCTCACACGGTTGATGGTGTTTAATCAGTCCATCGCTTTTCCCGCCACCATTCCTAAAACATTTCAAATGACTTTGTTAACCTGTCGGTATAACGAGTTGGGAAGAATTTTTACGATTTTTTATAGTAGCTTACCTCCAATAACACTTCCAACAGCACCACCAACAATGAGTCCGCCAACACCTCCACTTACAACCCCAACAGTTCTGGATGAAGCTTTCATGGCGTTGTCACCTCCTTCTTTGTCACCACACGCATAATGAATGCTTCCTTTGAGATGACCAACCCCAGGAATAGAGTCTGCCATCGCGGACATGTTCTGGCCAAAGTAAATTTGAGATTCCCTTGCATACTCGGTATTCCCAGCCAGGGCAGCTCCGGCAGCCCCAACTTGAGATACAACAGGACATCCCTTGACAAATTTTTCTTGAGTTTTCCGAGCACCTTCTGTGTCTCCAGCTACCACTTGAAACAAAGATTTTCCTTGAGACACCACTGGTATGAGGTCGAAAATTCCCATTATGCTCGGGATGAAGGGCTCTGCAGATTTAGAAAATTTAACAATGAATAATTAGTTATTTATCAGTTACAATCAAGAAACACTACAACTCTGACTATATCTAATTTAAAACACTCAAGTTTACTTGCTAACCTACTCAAATACGTGAAAAACACAAAAGTTTTTAAACACCTCCTTGATATCACTTACAGAAGCACAATTTTTAAACCAATCTAAATTCTGTGTGTTTATTAATGTCTTTCCACACACTTTATATCAACGACGGCAAGAACTCTATTTAATGAAAAAAATGTACTTTCAATCGAATACACATCCTAACGTATGAAAACAATACGGCAAATAAATACAAAGTAGCCTCGTTCCGTAAGACTTTACAGGGAAATATTATTTGCACTGTGTGTTAAAGGGATAAAATGACATTTGATACGCTACCAAGTACTACGTGAGCCAAACTACGATACCATATACTTTTAAGCTCTGCAGTGCAATGCAACAAGTTACATTGTTACAGTGGCATGTGAATAATCTCGTCATCGTAGTGATATTTCTTGGATAAGCAGTATTACTCACAGAGGTTAGGGATTCATTTTCATCGTAAGGTAGGTACACTGCAGTATTCCGCCGTAGACTTTACGCCGTAGAGAGAGTTGGTCAGCGTATTTTTGAGAGTCCGGCGTTTTGCTTTGTAATATATCTTATATCTTTCCATAATAATGTTCACTCCCAAAAGCAATTTGTGCATTGATAAATCCCATAAACAAAAAGTATATGTCAACGTTTACAAGTTTTTCTTAGATTTGGCCAAACCGGTTACCTACCTCAAAATCTTTTTTCAGCTAGTAAAACATGTTAGCCGCGGCCACACTAGCTATGCAGGAATCCCAATTCCCAGAATGAGATGAAGTGATGAATAATGAGTCATGGTTTCAGAATACGCTTTGTATTGGCCCCACCGCGTAGGTATTTCATTTCATATACACTCTGAGGTTGCATTTTACTTGCGTGAATGTATATTCACATGGAACCTTGTTCGTCGGGTCGAAAAAAATCTACTAAGCTGGTGCAAAGCAATTACCACGATGGAAATAAGGTCACGACGAAAGGATTAGAAAAGACATTACAAAGATAACTGTACTGACAATGACAATAGAGCCGATTAAATGATGAAACGCTAAATCAAAGATATTAGATGAATGACGGTGCATATGGATCTCCAAAGTCTAATGGTTACAATGAAAATGCCGAATCTCCACGTTCACGCCAGCAAACAAACATTTTCCACCAGCCCCTTTGTATTAGGTAGTATCACACAATACACAAATATAGTCTCATCACCCCGGAAATTTTTTCTACAATTCTCAGAGTTGATCACCGGCGATGTTAGGGGATACCGGGAGCACGTGCCGACGTGCCCACCTAACCACTAAAGAAACAATTTTTCATTATTTTTATGAAATGTAACTAAATTGTCCATTTCGGGGGTCGTTTGTGTAAATCATCTGCGCTGCGCTGAAAATCACCAAATTTGTCAATTTAACTTTACGAAATGATCCTGCTCAATGTATTTTGACCCCCGGTTTTTCGTAAATTGGTACCCAATGGGAAATTTTGAAAGATTATTGTGAATTATTTTCGCAATATTTAGGTTGTGCCTCCCATGAATTCAAGAGCTGCCTATACGCTTGTTGTTGATTATGATCAGTTCAGCACGTTATACGATGCAAGAGTGCTAGTGGTAGGTATAAATTATAAAAATAACAATTTTTATGTCTAAATTAACAAACTTTCAAACTAAATTTAATCAATTATGGCCTATAATAAGCATAACAATACATTACTCAAATCGAATTGAAGACGTCACAATTGAATTAAACAAAAGAATTTCGCCTTTGACGGTTACAGGATTTCGATTTCTTCAACTTAGACATTTTTTAAATTTACACGTACATGTCAGCGGATTACTTCTTGGCTAGATCTTGATTTTAGGATGAGCGACGAATACACATACAGTTTGGTGGAGATGGAGGGCGTGTTCAGAGTACTTGAGCAATTGGCAACCGGAACACGGCCAGAATTGGGAGGGGTGTCGCTTTTGCACGTGTGCAAGTAAAACCTCTCGCCGTCCGAACCTTTCTAGTTGACCAGGTGGGCATTTCAGACAGAGAAAGTTCCAATTACCACTGACGCCTTTGCATATTCCAGTTGTGCGCTTATGAACGGTGCTATAATGTTGAGATAACTCCAGTGACGACAACACCACAACCCCACATTTGGGACATTTCCAACACTTGTCGCTGTGCAATGAGACAAGATGAGATCGGACCTGTTGGTCTGAAGACAAGGTCGCGAGGCAATGAGGACATGATAATGGTGTGGTCGTGGAAGTGGTGTTGAGATGCCCAGGTTCAACCTCCTCGACCATGTCCATAGGTGGACTGGATGGTGGAGAAAGTACAGAAGTTAATGACCCCAAGTTTTCGGGCGTGTAAGGATCAGGTAGCACTTGTTCAGTGTTTATGCAGTCCTCATCTGCTTCACAAAGAACATCCGGCCTTTCACTGGTTGTTCTAGAAGAAATAATATTGGTTGGTCGGACATCCAAACTGTTCATTCTTGGAACTCTCCTCCTCATTCTCGATCCGGGCATAGGAACGTCGCCCTCCGGATAAAATTCCTTCCACATCTTCTCTCCCAGCTGTTTCAATTGAAATTCCGTTTCCTTCTGTGACGTGTTTAATTGCTCCAGACTCCTTCTTAATTTTCTTTTCGCGTCATTCATTTTATCCTTCCGTCTTCGTTGTAGTGTTTGTTCTGGCGTCTCACTGGCATACCGTTGCCTTAAATACTGTTTAAACTTTTCCCGCTTTTCTGTGTTATCTTGCCGCTTTTTCAAGGACCTGCGCACACTTTCCAAGTAGCGTTCCTTCTTCTCGCCCGTCAAACTTTCCCTCCAAAGCCGTTGTACTTGCAGTATTCGTTGTCGGTTGGCCTGCCAGTAAAAGTACTTTCTTCTTCGTTGCTTCTCTTTTTTCTCATCTGTCATGTTTATTGTTCGCACCATATAATTAAACCGACTCCTTTCTGCTTTCACCTCCTTTAAACGGTTCAGTTCTTTTTCCTTATCCAAACGCTGTTGCAGTTCTTCCGTAGTTTCGGTACGTTGTCGTTCTTGACGCTGCTCGCGATTTTGGGCGAGACGTAGTTTCCGTTCAGAGTTTCTTGCTTTTCTGTTTTCTTTTTGTCTGTCAAGACGCCGTCGTTTTTGTTCTTGGGGTTTCCTCCATTTCCTTTTGGCGTCGTCTAGCATAATTTCTATCCAAACGTTGACGTCGTTGCGCAAGAGTCTCATTTTTTGGAGGAGCCATTTCCAATTCTCACGATTTCTTTAGATGAATCAAACGGAAAACTTTGTATAATAAGGAGCAAATTTAGAAGAAAACGTAATTTGCTGCTTGAGGATTATATCGAGAGGACGTACCCAACTGGTTTCAGTTTGACTGTGTTAATTACGGAGAACCAGTCCCTCTAGTTTTGGCAAAGATTTATTCCATACAGCGTCTTTTGTGCTTGTATCTCCTCAACTTTGGTATCGAATATGGCATAATAATCCACCTGGATGAAAAGAAATAATTAAAACCGAAACAGTATTAAATATAGTCATAAATGTTCTTGGACAATTATGCAGTTTTTACGAAATAAAATGAAACAAGTGTTTTGGCATAGCCCTTTTGCCATACAAAAAAACTATGACTCACAACTTACAAAATTGACTATCTACTATTGCTGTGTGGTGAAGTAATTACCAATTTAGCAACAATTATTAACACCAGGAGAAAATAGTTATGATTATATTTGAAACATAATATTGCAGAACAAATACTGTTTAAACTAAACTTTAAACTAGTAACTAACTTGATGCTTGTTGAACTC
>JAHZNB010002881.1:0-14291 GCA_027744295.1 Callyntrura guangdongensis | reverse complement strand
GCGCGAAGAATCAGAATCCCAGTCTCCGGGAAATTTGCAGGCTTCCAGAGCCTGTTCGTAGAGTGTGGCGTTGTACAGAGACTGAACTAGATATAACCTGTACTCAGGAACTTCAGGGTATAGTTTTACTAAACGTTCGTAAGTGTACGCAGAGTCACCAAATTCTTGAAGGTAAAAGTAGCAGTGAGCACTAAGGGACAGAGCCGCACGACTCTGAATGAAAAGAGGAAAGTGACGTAGTATTATTGAATTGGAAAATTAACGGAAAAGTAGCTAAATGCTCAAAAATGTTTACATAAGGCTGCATTTCCAACAGTTGTTCCAGTATCTCTATCGCCTCCGCATGCTTTTGCTCCCGAACCTTCAAAATTTTAAAACGTTAAAAAATATCTATCTAATATCTTCGTCAATAAAACTATAGAGTATCAAGAAAGATGCTTATCCAAAATGAACCACATGAGTAAGTTTTTTTTAAATTGGTTTACGAGTGTGTAAACGGTTTTCGTTATTTCTCCTCGTACTATCTCCATTTTAATTCAAATACAGTGTTAACTTTTCTCGCAAAGGTTAAGACATTTGAGAGGACTATAGCGAACGGTGAATGTTGTTTCAAAGGTTAAAAAATGTGCTCAATTTGTCGCAATGTCGCCAAATATATATTTGCTCTAAAATGTTTGTAAGCCAGATTTAATTTGTTGGTTGGTCATAACGAGAGAGTTGAATTAATAACTGGAGTGTATATACCTGCAGATTTTTTAGCATTGCCCCAATTGCCAGTCAAAAATATTTGTGTGACTGTTCTTGCTTGACAGGAGACATCATAAATCCCTGACTACCGATAAGAAGTAAAAAGCTTTCATTGTACTTTTTTATGTGGAACGGTCTAAGGACCTCAATTTATTAACATAAATAACTAAAATAGACTAAAAATGTACATAAAAGTGTTAATAATTGCCTATTCATTACCTTTTTATGGCGATTTTCGCTGCTTAATGGCCTGCCTAAAATCAAGATTTCAAGTGCCTGAATTTAGCCACAAAAGACAGTGACGTATACATTTTTTCAGCTACCAGAAAAAATGTATACGTCACTGTGTTCTGTGGAATTTAGCAAGTCTGATGATAGTACTCAGTACTCAAAGAGGTTCAGAACATGACATTTATTGGAAATTCATATCGAGAATTTATAGAATAGATGAATCCATAATGAATCATTAGGTTGTTTCATGTTTAGTCATTCGCTGAAATCGATGATTCGACAAATCTGATTTATGTATCCTTTTTTATTTCGTTGACAGGCAAGCATATATACGCCTGAAGCAAGGCTAGGCAAGGCAAGGCTACGAAAATAAAAGCGCGCAACATGGTTTAAAATTTACATTGACAGTAATGACAGTAGCATTAACACTACGCAGATAGTATCGTATATATGTAATTCAAAAGTAAAATAAAATCGGAACGTCGTTTCATTTGAATGAATAAGGTATCACTGGATGAGCTTTGCAATATTGTATTCCGAATATTGAACTTAGCATTGAAATATAAAGCTGCAACGCATGGAATTGTACATGAAATGTACCTCATAACTCTTCCAAAACTAATACAAATCAATTTATGCTCCTTTAAAAATCTACTGACCTCTTCTGGGCAACATTATAGATAATTTTAATTCCATTTTTGTGGGGCTGTCGATTGTTATTGATATTGCTAAATCCTCTTCGGAACACTTGATCAAAAATCAAAGGACCTTCTTCGGAACAAGGCCAGTGAAAAATCTTTCGAGTCATTGCTTAGCGTAAATTGCATAGATTGTATATAGGCAATATGTAATATATGAAATACTTTAAATGAATCATCGAATTGCACACTACACGGTTACGCTACGCTCCTAGGAATTGTCTTATGGCCAATTCATTTATTTGAGTCGAGATCTTATTTGTGACATAATAGTTTCAGCAGAAAAACAAATAAAAAATTAAATAGGAATTTTACAGTGTCAATTTAGGTATCTACAACATAAATTATTTCCAGTTCTTTTCCATTCGTAACAATATAGTAACATAACAGTAATCACTCAAAAGTAACAATTTTTTCAACGTAATATATCATTGTCATTATGTGCAGCATTTCTACGAGAATAAATAATGGAAAATACAAAACAAATGATTTATAATACGTTTTGTTTACAACGCTATGAATTATAATTAGGTAAATTTACTGACAAACGGAGTGTTATCCAGACAGGATCGTAACATCGTCGTAGAACATGACTTGTCAAACTGACAATGCCAAGAGAAATGTCTCAAACTATAGTGGCATTTTATAGTTACCAGTTTCGATCCTGACTAACCAGAAAACATAAATTATTAATATGTGGTGCAGGTACGGCTTGTCTTCGTTCCATTCTTCCCAAATTTGGCGAACAATGTGTAGTGCAACAACAAGAAATAAACAAAAGCTTCATTTCATTGTCACTGATTAACTTTCCAAGGTTAAGTAGAATGGCCTAGACCACAGAGTCTATATTCTATATCAATACATTATTTTGTCTACTACAAAATATACCACAGATTAATTTCATAAATCGAAAATCAATAATATCAACATCAACAATGTCCGCCTATGCAGTTTACAAGTCAAAGCATACAGCATAATACTTCAATTCGCATCACTCTCGATATGTGTGCCTTAAAAATAAAATTCAATCGGTATAACTTTCGCGGTATATCAGCTCATTCATTTCAATTGGTGGGTTAATGCTTAAACATCTAGTCTAACATGATATTAGGTATTATGCACAGGTGTGTCTACATGGGGTAGGAAATTAGTAGTCTACGAGTGTAGTAGCTTAAATTATCTCAGGGATGGATCTTCTAACAACGCTGAAGCTGCATGTTCAAGATTCCAGTTGGCCCCAGTTAGGGCTCTTTCGCATTTTGCTCTTTGTCCTAATCCCAACCTAAAGAGAGAAAAAATCATATCAACAGTTGGCACACTCGCAGTAATGATTGCAAATATTTTTGTAAAAAGAACCACTTACTTCATTAACTGATCGACCTTGAGTGATTTTTCAGCAGTTGATACATCTCTGCAAGCTTGTAACGCACATACGATTTCTTCTCTTGTAGCATTAGGAACCGCTGAGTTGAGAAGCCGGACTGGGTCGAAATTTTGAGATGGGTTGGAAAATTCTACATTACAAACTGGTACATGGCCATAAGGGACACGACCAGAAATTTGAGGATTAGGGGGCGGCCGATATGCTGGCAAAGTTCTCCCATTCTGCATATTAACTGCATTAACAGAATTACTCCTCACAAAGCTTGGTGGAGGAGGTAAATTGTATGGACTAGTGCTCTGAGAGTGACTTGACGGGAGGTTATTTTGAATAAATGTTGCTGGTTTCTGAACACTGCTTTGAAAATTATGGGTCTCTGTGAAATTGTTCCACGCCTCATCTCCACTGTCTAAAGCAGATGATGACTTATTTTCTAAATTATTTAACGAACCACTCAGATGAGTGTTTATTGACTTTTGATTGATGATTGTTGTTCCATCGTTGCATTTGATTCCCACCCCCAAACCAATGGTGTCATCAAGCCACGAAAATGCTTCATCACGTTTTTTAAGTAGTTCCAGTGGCGGTTTCATAACTTTTTGTGGGGTGGAACTTTCAGAATTCACTTTTGGACTTTCATTTTGCTTCGACGAGTTACTTGATGTATCCGAAACATTTAAGGTATCAAATTCTCGTATAATACTGTCAGGAACCTTGGGCCTTTGAACAAGTTGTTGAATTTCATCACTTTGTGGGATTTGAGAATGNGGGATTTGAGAATGGAGAGGAACCACAGAATAATATCTCGATGGTACAGGAGGTGTCCTAACATTGGAAGTGTCAAAAGGATCTGGAGAAAAACGACCATTGTAGACGGATCCAGTCTCGGAGTACTGGGACCAGTCTGCGGAATCCGCGACAGACGGAGCGAATCCATATGATGCAGACTGCGAGTCGCTTTGACGCTGCACTGGGAGAAATGGAGCGACAGGTAGCGAATGAATACTGTTTTGGGTTGAGCCATTTGCTCCACCGTTCGTGAGAGGTATATTTGAATACTGAGGTGCTTCTGGCTCTATGGCATGAACATTGACAAGTAAGTTCACCGGTGGAGTGTCTTGGTGGTGGGCCACCTAGGAATAAGTTGTAACAAATTTAATTTTTTTTAAATCGCTTGTAGCTCTAAAACACAATTATTTCAATCCCAGAATCACTGTCTTTATAGCATCAGGTTCAGAGAATTAGCAACTTCTTTGTCAGTATTAATTTAATTTACTCACTTTTATTATTTAACTTAGCAGAGCTCGAACTAGCCGAAGCTTGAGGAACATTGTAGTAAGCAGTTGATGAGTGGCCATTAGAACTCGCAGACGCTTTAGAATCTTCCGACAAGTCTATTAGAATACCTTCTGATTGTTCCGACTTCCCTTTCGCAGTATTATTCGTTGACAGCGGTTTGGAGATTGTTGGTTTTGTTTCACTACTAGGTGATTCTACAGAAGACTCATTACGAAACTTGGAGTAGCCGTACTGTTGTTGTTGTTGCTGAGATTTTTGTAAAGACCGAATAGGGGGTATACTGCTGGTCAAAGGATTTCCTGTATTAAAGAACAGATTTCCAAAGTACAGTTACCAAAACAGTTTATCATTGGAACAATATCACAGGAAAATCATTTTTATGGACAAACCGGGGCAAAATGAGATCTTACTTTTAGAACGATCACGAAGATGTGGAGCTGCATTCTCATTAGAGTCTTCAGGAATTCCAGAAAGCCATCTTCATGGAATGCCTGATTTGCCTCCATTACTTGAGGAAAGTTTTCACATAAGTAAGCTCTTAAAGCGGGAAATGTGGGCCTGTCGGATGGTTCCTTGGCCCAACTCTGGTTGTAAATTTAATAATTTAAAAATTTAAATTTTCAGTTTCAACACCTACAATTTGTAACAAGAGTTTGATTTTAAATAAGCCGGTTTTAACCTGTAACATTATGTGGTACAATGATTGTGGACACGCGTCAGGTTGATACAGTCGTTCTCCATCTTTATCAATCTTTTGAAGAATCTGAGCTCCATTTAGATCAATCCATGGTTCTTCTCCAAATGTTAGTATTTCCCACAGCGTAACAGCAAACATCCAAGTATCTGATTGAAAGTAATATAACGGTTATTTAACATGGTAGACTGGTTTAAAAAACTCGCTCCCACATATTTTGGTGACTGGTTTACCAGATGCATGAGAAAATTGCCTCGCTTTGAGACTTTCAGGGGCGCACCAAGGAAATGGGACCTTTTGTCTTTCCGTCATGACATAACAATCGTGCTCTTGGGGTAAAGCCCTCATCAAGCCAAAGTCTCCTATTTTAACTTCTTTCATAGACGCCAACAAAACGTTTCTACAGGCAAGATCTCTGTGTATGCACCTCTGTGACTCAAGGTATGCCATTCCAGAGGTCACCTGAATGGCCCATCTCCACATATCTTTAAAATTGTATAGAATTAAAACAATGAAACCTTCTGTTATGTACACATATCACTAGGTTAAATTCGAGAGGACTGTCATATTTACCTAAAATCGAAATATGGGAACATTGTTTTCTTAGATAGTCTAATAAGCTTCCCAACTCAGCCAGTTCTGTAACCATCATCAAAGGGTTATTTAAAACGACGCCATGTAATCTGTAAACCAAAATTTCCATCGTTTAATCTTTGTCAATGTTTTAAGTTTGTCAAAATTTTAATCAAGTTACAATAACCTTATTAAATTAGGATGATCTAGTTGGTGCATAGATTGAACCTCTTTAACAAAATCCTGTAGAATTCCTGGAAGATGTAGTGCATCCTGTTTTAAAACTTTAACGGCCACTGGCATAAATGGACCGACGGGAGTTCTCCATGTTCCTTTCAACACCAAGCCAAAGGAACCATCTCCAAGTTTACGCCCTAACTCTAGATCCTAAAGAAAAGGTATATATAATATGGTTAGTATAAAATGGTTCGGACGGAATATATAACTTCGATATATACGTTATGACAGGAATTATATTAAATCACCTTTTCCTGAATAAGACATGTTAGAGATACTCCTGGTTGAAATTCAATATTAGAGGATGTTTTCTTAATAGGCCCACTGCTTGTTTTTGGCAACTTTGATTGACTCATTGAAGGTAAAATTTTATTAACTAAATTTTTACTTTTCAGTTTAGTTTTTCGTTTCTTTACAGCCTCGATCAGTCTCCTTGCACCGGGTTTTCCCATTCCAATATTTTCAAGATCTTCAATCGTGACATAGTCAAAATGGGTCATTCTTGTAACCTACAACAGGACATGATTATTTATGATTATTCAAAAATATACAATATATACCGATACTGATTCTTAGCACAGACTAAACATGACTGAGAAATGTAAAGTTTGTAACAAATTTTTCTTAGGACATTACAACAATAGTTTGTAGTGACCTTACACAAAACTGCTTTGGATTAATGTTCCCACCGTGAGCACACATAAGACTGATTATTATGCAATCCATGCCGGCTTAATTTGGCGGGGTAATAAAATAGGCCATCATACTTATCACCTGCGATATTATGTAACGGTTTAATGTTTTTTTACCTGTAATTCATCCCGGATCCGAACATAAAAATGTTCCAATTGAGTCTCCTTCAATATTAGGATAAGCCATTCTGCACTTTCATCATCTGACATTGCTGACAGATGAAGAGTCAATGGTTATGGTTATAGTTTAATTTCAGTGCTTCAGTGCGTTCCAACAATCCCAACTACTTGCTGGGAGAAATAGAAAATCATCAAATTGCAGCGAGTTCAAGTGGCATTGTTACGCGTTTTATACTAGCCAAATGGTGATGATCTTCTTCCTCTCGTATCAATAGACCTAGGTGTATAAAATAAAAACTCAGTATTATTTACTACTTGGATTTTTGTCGCAACCAATTTAGTGTCAATTCCAACAACCGCAACCCGCAACTCACAATTTTTACGTGGAGGATAACAATTACTAGAATATACAACAACTGTCACTGTTTTCTCGATAGAAAACAAAATATGGTATTATATTACACTGACAATCAGAGGACTGATCTAAAAATCAGTCCAAACATCAGTCCTTAAACGCATACCACATTCCACAAAAACTAAACACATCCCGTCTTTTTCATTCATATGATCTCATGATGGCTACTGGATGATGAATGTTGAATATCTCAAAACTAAGCAGTTTAGATGCTTGATTTTTTGCAAAAATTATCTCGTGTGTTTTGAATTTTCTCTTTCACATAAAAGTTTTTTTTTAAATTTATGGCCATGATCTGATTATTACGATTGCATTATTATTTTATTACGAAATAAAACGCACGACTCTTGAAATTGATCAACAAATTTGGAACTCGCGAAAGTTCATACATCAAGCTATGTAGAAACGCGAAATTAGGCGAGGCGAAGTCCTCCCGAGTCCATCCTTTAATTCATCGTCGAATTTCTATTTTAACCACAATGCCTCGATAATCATGCTAAGAAAATATCCTTCGTTAGTCCTTGATATAAGTCATAAATCTTATCTATTAACGATTACAAAAAGGTATATGGCAAAAATCAGCCGATGCAAGGAGAAAAATTGAAGCAATATATACAATTTATTTAACATAGTAAGGAAACGCTTTTAACGGCTTAAAACCCTTAGATTATTCCGCTCGTAAACATAAATTAAGTTCGAGAAAAGAGGCAATGAAATAATCATTGTATCGACGCGTGTTTATCTATTTTAATAACAACAAACTAACGCACGTTCTATTTTAAAACTTTCAGTCGCTGCTGCTCAAGTTAAGGTAGCGCCGCATTGCGATTCATGCATGTTAGCAAGACGTTGTAATTATACTCTTTTAAAAAACTGACGATGAGTATACGTATTCATTATCAACCAATAACAATAATAATAATAACCACACCACACTTTTCAATATAAAAAATCGTTCAGGGAGTCTCGATAAGCCCCATTCCTTTAAGTATTACGACAGTTGCAAATGTTGCAAATAAATCATCTTTGCAATTCGTAGAATAATATACGTGTAATGGCATTTAATTTAATGTCAACACGGTGAATATTACATCATACTCATAAAGTACAAATTTGCTTTTTTGTACCATGTTTTTTATTTTTACTATATTTTATTTTATTTTATTAATCATTTACTGGTGTTATATACCGCTGGCTACACTTATCAACATGATTAAAATCATTTCAGTAAAAAGGAACATTTACTTCAGGATTTTATTTCCGGCTACAAATCCTCCTCGTCAAATTGCACTTTCCCTTAAACGTGCAATTTTACATAAATAGTACAGAAAGATAACTGAACAGTACCTCAAGTACTCAAATCCTTAGATTTATTTTTCTAGTAACAACACTCTACACATCCCTTTATTGAAATACGTCGTAATTGAAGTTATGTAGATAATGATATACAGTTTACAGCGAAATTCCTGTCCTGCGTCCTGATGTTGTACTATAACACGATCTTTATCAGCATAATCTTTAACAAGTTAATGATAGCATTTAAATTGACAATTGTAAAATACATCGTTACTTTATTTATTTAATTTAGCGTGGCGTGATCCATAAAACGATAACAGCAATGATGAAATGATGAAACAGAGTACTTAGCAAATACACTACACACACAAATCCCAAATTAAATTTAAATTGAGCTGTGAAAGCATAGTAGATTGTTTGCTATATGTACTAAAAAGTACATATATGCACAACTTATTTATGGTTTACAACGAGGACCGTATATTGTAAATTTTTCCTTGGGAAATGAGTCTCCTCCTAAGCTGTGATTTAAGATGTATGGAGCAGGAGCAAAATTGATCTCCATAAAAGTTAAACCTACCTTACGACGTTAGAAACTATCTAGATAACTAAGGAATTACTACTACACAACTACAACACCCCGTGAACACATAGACTTTTAACCATAATTGAAACCATCAGCAGAAGAATGGTATGGAATAATGAGTAATTCTCTCATGTGTTATTAGAATTTAATGATTTTAAGTAATTCTAAAAATGTATCGTTCCGTTCCAGTAGTACATAAAAAGTATATGTCGTGATATAAATTATGCATGTCGATTCTGACATCTGATCCTCATCTCAACAAAATCAAAATCGGGACAGCGTTAATTGATTAATGACTAAAAAATAGTACATAAAAAGTATATGTCGTGTCGTGATATAAATTATGCATGTCGATTCTGACATCTGATCCTCATCTCAACAAAATCAAAATCGGGACAGCGTTAATTAATTAATGACTAAAAAATTAATATGTACTTATACGTATTTTGCAGAATAAACATTGTCAACATTATACAACAAATTTGGGAACACGTAGAATGTCCTACTTTTCGCGTCTCTTAATAAAATGGCATTACCAGAAAAATATTTAAAGCTCACTTAAGCTAACATGTTGTAATCTGGGAAGATCGCCGTCGTAAATTTATGTAGGTTTACGTGTACAGTATAAGCATAAAAAACAAACTCATTTATTAAATTTTACCCTGAAACGGAACAAAGGATCATTGAATCACTACTCAACATTACGAAACCCAGTAGTATTATTAACTGACGAAGTCACTTATTAACTCCACGTTGTCTGTCCGTCCGGACGATAACTAGAAAAGTGTTTCGAATTTTGAAATTCTGATTTGGCCAATCCCTTAGGCTTCACTGGGAATGATTTTTGGAGTTTCCCGGTGAAGCCATGTGGCTCCCCCAACTTCCCTCTTCAAAAATGGCTTGTGGCTCCCTCTTCAAAAATGATAACTCAGGAACGGTTAGGATTTTTGAAGTTCTGTTTTCGCTATTCGATTACACATTCCCTGTGGACTCCACAGTGTGGAATTGGTGAAAGATATAGAGAGGGAGAGTTTATCACAAATTAAGTGGTTACTTTTTTCACTTTGCTACTATTACTTTGTAGGTTTATTACATAGGGTGGATGGCAGACAAGTAAACTTACTTGGCAAAGTAACTCAACCAAACTGGTAATGAATGGCAGTAAAAAATGGGAAGGTCGAAAGCGAGTTTGGTGGTGATCAGTGCGTCAAAGAATAAAAAAACATCATCATAATAATTATGAGCTGGAGTGAAGCATCATGGAAAAGATCTGCTGCATCTGCCGCTCTTTGTAAACGTTAGCCTCACAAAAGGGGTTGGCAATAATGGATTGCTAGCATATCACTTTTAGCATACAAATGGTTGTGGCTGACAATGTATGGTTATTGAATTCATCCTTTCTCGTCACAAATAGGCAGCATTGAACAATTACTGCTAGAAACGCAGAAGGCCCAAGGAAAGCCGACACTATTTGAAACTGAAATCCAGCATGCGCATGCAAATTTTTATGTGTGTAGGTATTTACGGTGGTGGTATTTACGTATTGTCTTTCAAGTTCTGTCCTCTACGAGGAGCATTCTTCTCAGTGGTGGTAATTTAGCCAAACTAACTGAACTGTTCGAATTTAATTGCTATATTGCTAGTTTTAGTCTCGTTCATAGCTATGTAACTATCGTGTGAGAACATCCTCTTGTACTTGTGTGACTCATGCATGGCTCGTGATCTCGGAGTTCGGACAAAGCCAATGACATAATAAAATGGTGATATGAAATAGCTTTTCCAAAAACAAAA
This sequence comes from Callyntrura guangdongensis, assembly GCA_027744295.1. Classification (NCBI taxonomy): domain Eukaryota; kingdom Metazoa; phylum Arthropoda; class Collembola; order Entomobryomorpha; family Paronellidae; genus Callyntrura; species Callyntrura guangdongensis. The sequence continues at coordinate 3,531 of JAHZNB010002881.1, read as the reverse complement.
ACGCCATTACTCTTACTTTAATTGGTAAGTTGAGTCACTAACACCAGACCAAGATTACTACTTTTATACAGGAAATGGTTATCCTTTAACAACGTCATACTGGTTAAAACTACAAAAGAAATTCGGTTTTCATTTCATATATATCATGTAACTAAAACAATATTTTGTATAAACCCAAGAGTGCATGAATAATTAACTAGCACACACGGAAAACATTAAGTAACATAAAGCAGGGAAGTTTTAATTAAAAGAAAATAGGGGTTCTTTTTACATGCATTGTCGACAGTCGACCGATACCGATACTATCCAATCCTTTGTATGGATGTCTACGGTTCAAACAAATATGATCTTTAATAGAAAATTTGGATGCATTCCATCTTGAATACGCAAACGCAACCTAAAGCGTCCAGGACAAGTTTTTTGTAAAGATTTTAATTTTTGTTATCCTTGCATATATTGCAGTGTCCTCCAGAAAACCTTCGTTGTTTCGCTCATGACTATGACTATGACAAACAATGCAGCCGTGGAGAGTGAAGACTAACGTTTTTCCTTCCAATTTATGACGCGAAGCTAAAGTTGAATGTAAAAATGTCCTCAGTCAACTTTTGCATCCTACTATCCTGCATTGAATACTAAGTATGCTGCAAGTATTTTTTGCATTAAGCAATTAACACTTATGATTTAGTCTGACAAAATTATTGCTATTACGAAAACGGCAATTTGTAATGTTTATCATGTGTGTGTGTGTGAGTAACAGCGCCACCAGATAAATATATACTTGAATTGGAAAATAGTCATTACAACTTAAAGGCGAAACGTTGAATGGTGCTGGTGCTATGCTAATTGATGTCAATGAAATAATACTCATATTTTTGTCATTGACTAATGTTGGTATGTTTAGTTACGATAAGTTTGTAATCTATGGATTAGTCCGAGCCAATCGTCATCAGCTCAGCAATCTGACTGCAGTAATGCTAGCCAGTGCCACAATGCGACGAAATACCAATCAATGAATTTCATAAAGCGACCAAATTACCCTACCGCGGAAAGTTTTGGTAACAATTACGGAAATTCATTTTGCTAAACGTTGATAAACTCTTTCCGTTGTTGCTTAATTTTAAAACATTATAATTCAGGAAGTTAAGCCACTCTACATGCACAGTTAAAATTGACGTTGAATTTCAGTTTAGGCATACGTTCACTCAAGTCTGGCTCGTGTCTAACACATTCTTATAGTAAACTATGCACATACATACATATTAACATTCTCCACTTACATAAGTACCTACACAAACCCCAAGGAAAGGATCCTTTGGGATTGCTGATTCAATTTTGTAAATCCAATTTTATTTCTCTCTGCCAACAACACCAATTACAAATATCTCAGAACTGAATGAATGACAACGTCAACTGTCAACACGACTGTGTTGCAGTGTCACCGCCGCCGAGATGAAAGTATTATTATGCATGCACGAACATTAATTTTTTATTATTATTACCTTACAGAGTCGGCTCTTTGACCAGGACCTTGTATGATGAACTATGATCGCCTTTTTTGTCAATAATAATAATAATAATAAAACTAGTATATTAAAGTACAGCTTGTTTAACTTGTAGGATGCCGTGTCAATATTTTATCCCATACTACAGTAAAAGAGATGAGTATTCGGTTTCGCGTGAAACTACGATGATGAACTACCGTACAAACAAAAATAATTACACAGCACTTGATCGGTCACTTATTCAACTTGAAAAACGTTATTTGCTGCTTGTTTGCTGTTGTATGCCGATAAAGCCGTGTTCTCAGTTCTCACTAATATCAATATCATGCACCATGCAGTGCATATTATAAAAACCTGAAATTTTAACCCAGTGATATTGATGTGTTGTACTTGAGGTGAAACTAACCGTTTTTGGCATAGGTATAAACACTTAACAAGGTCACACTACTATATTTCTTCATAGGTACTTAATGTATACACACACAAAAGATAATCCTGTTTACATCACATCGCTGCGTTCCATTTTTTAGCAGCTTCCAGGAAAATCCTACACGTCAAATTTCTTCTCTTTCTTACACGCTCTGGTATTTATTAAATTTAGACAATTAAGTTTCTAAATTCTAATCGCAAGACTTTTTATTCTTTACGTAAGTAAATGCTGAGTAATACTTAACCGCTAACTATAAGGCCAGCAGCCAAAATATATTAAAAATCTCTGCAGATTTCTACACTCCTTTAAGTTTTTTCCTGTGAATTGTGACTGCCAAAGTTTAGTAGCACTGAGTACTGAGCCGACTGAACAAAATGAAGAGTATTTAATTATCTCTATGTCAGGTCCTTACAGCATTTTCGTACACGCTCTCGTGCTAAAAGAGTACTAGCATTCTTTGGGTTCAGTACTTTATTTGTGTTTTATGCCTTGGAGCGTTAAGACAATGGCATCTTTAAAATTTCGCTAGTTAAACAATTTTCATCTTGTGTGTGCTTAGAAAAGTGCATTTTATTACATAAACTAACAAACGTGCTAACCATAATATCCTCTGTCTGTCGCTTAACTTTAATTCTTAATCTAAATATCCTGTGCTTCCAATTCAAACAACACTGAAAAGGTTAATTTGGTTCATATAATGTAATTGTTGGTTGCAGCCTTTGAAAACAGTAATAATAAGGGTTAGTGTTGTTCGTTGCAAAATAGCAACACAAACGCAATCATGAATGAATAAGTTCTTGCTTTCTGCTAAACAAATTTACGCACAAAAAACAAAAATGTACAAAATTCTCCAATTTGATACTTAAAACACACCACACACAAAAACCGCTGCAGCACCGACAATGCAATTCAACGTAATGTAATCGTAATCAAAGAATTATTATTTAACGCGTTTATTTTACAGCAAAAATGTACGCGTGTAGTAAAAGTGAGTACCTTAGGGTTTAGAATCTGCGCTACTTTTGAATGTGCTTTACACAATATGATGATGACGGGAAGGCAAACAATGCATAAGTTTAAAAAGGAAAATGTTTCAAAACACAGAGGAATCGCACAATACTATACAGCAAACAGTGGAATGGCCCATTAAAAGCTTTTATAGAAAGAAGACTTTTGCACACATGACGGTAAAAGTTAATAATATATGAACCTTATTGATGTTGCAATCAGTTCAACTTGGCTAACTAACAAAAATTGCACTGATTTACTAATATATACAGGGCAGCGCCTTCATTGCAGCATAAAAAACAGCAATAAATCGTACATTTTTTAAAACTCAGAGGACAGTGGCAAATGCAACTCAACAGGATGTCTGGCTATCGTAACGCGCGTGTGTAAATCAAAAAATTTACAATAATACCGTGTGTGCATTCAAACGATTCAAATTTTTTGTAATAAGGGATTATTAGGAATTCGAAACTTACGTCTTCGATGTCGGTGATTTGTGAAAGAGATTATATTTAATGTTCGTTTTCATATGAACCACAACAAAAATACACAGGTTTCGATAATGGGATGTCTCGTCTTCCTTGAAGCGTA
>JAHZNB010002880.1:0-10861 GCA_027744295.1 Callyntrura guangdongensis | reverse complement strand
CGTTGCTACTTAAATCCCAGCTTACTTTTTTACGCATGTTTCTTTGTTTGCGCCATCTGGGCTCATTGCTTAATTACAAGGACATAAATAAAGGCATGTCATCGTTTAAAGACACAGTAAAAACATGTCATTTCATTTATTGCCGTGTGCTCTTGCGCTGCTCCCAAATATACGTAGTCATTTTTTTTCTCTCTGACATTCTTTTCTATTATCCATTTCCTTTTTCGTCAAACTTTTTTTTTGTTTTGCGCCCAGTTCTACTGATTTCATCTTTTATAGAACATGCGTATCTTTCAAGTTTCATCATCGTTATCTTGGTTGGTATTGTTGATTACTACTTTTTGTTCTTATCAGTAATCATTATCCACAAAATTGTCATCATCAAAATGCAATGACTTGCCATAAAACAGAAGATACGTAAACAGCAATTGTCATTTGGTAGTCATCATTGTATTGTATCCCTTTCAACCAACAGCCATATCGCCATGTTTCTTGGCAACTTTAAAGCAAACACGCCTTATTCATTTGCCCATTTCGCTGTCGTAGCAAATTCCACTTTGAAAATGTTTCAAAGAAGAAAAAAAATCCAATATGAATGGTTTTCTGGGTGAAAAATGGATTTTGCAGGGCGAATAAATGTTTTCAGGCGACAAAATGTTTAAGACAGAGCTCTGAACCAACTACCTGACTAGTTTCCTCTACTGGACTGTCAACTGTGGCGTTGTTGCTCAAAACTTCCTTTTCATTTTAGCTGCTAGCAATAATACCACTAACAAAAAAAATGTTGCCGTTATCATCGAGTTACTTGGTAGTTATCCATTTACAAAGCTAGTTATCGATACCTCCTTTTTTGCACTGTATAGCCTTCTATAAATCATACAATGACAATGACAAACGTTATTACCAAATTACGGCAGAATGACACCACTCTTAAAAACTGGCTCGAAATAAAAATGTAAAATATTCCTGTCCACCTGTCGAACAATAAAATATATATCTTTGTACGCACGATCTATTTTATAGCAATCACGTAGAAAGATGAAAAAATGATGCGAAGGTGTAGTAATGTTGATGATGTCGATGTGTGCATCTATACCTCTTCCTTTGTACCAGGTACTAGCTCACTCAATAAACGTTCGTGAAGATACACGTACGCACATCCCAGGTAAATTGGTTCTTTTCTTTCGGTACACTTCATTTACTCGTAATGGAAAATTTCCCTCTGAGAAGTCGAGATTGAAATCTCTTCTACGTTAAATCCCTTTCAAATAGATTTAAATTTATGGTACCGTTAATACGTCTACTGTTTAAGAGAATCACGTTGGGACAATTAATTCATTTAGTGGTACTGGCACTGTGTGTGTGAGAGAGAGATAGTCCATTCATTCATTCACTTGGCAAAATAATGGGATTATTTTATCGTTTTTTTATATCTCGACGACTACTAGCAACTACTACGATCCCGTAATAGGATTTTGCAAGGGCATTATTACCTGTTTGATTGTTTGTCAGGTATTGCGTTTTGCTTTGCATATACCAAGATGTAAATGGTAAATTACAAAAAGTAATAATAATCCCTTAATAATAAGCCAAATTCATTGTTGCACAATGACACATTATTTGAAAATTATTTAACATATTTCCATTTGATTAAGTTATAGGCATCCCTTTTCGTTCGCTCCATATTAGATCGGATCAGATTATCGTGTTTCACGCAACTTGTTTTTAGTGGCGGATAGTAAATCATAATAAAAGCCGCTAAATTCCCTATTGTTATTATAACGATTGTTACTACAGACAAGTTCTGAAATTCATAATAAGATGCTATTTATCTTTCTGATCATCANTTAGATCGGATCAGATTATCGTGTTTCACGCAACTTGTTTTTAGTGGCGGATAGTAAATCATAATAAAAGCCGCTAAATTCCCTATTGTTATTATAACGATTGTTACTACAGACAAGTTCTGAAATTCATAATAAGATGCTATTTATCTTTCTGATCATCACGCTTATCGTTAACACCAGAAATGGAATTGTTGAGATAAAAAAAACGCACAAAATTGTAGAAGGAAATTCTCTGCTAAAAAGCAAAACTGATTGTCATTCCATTTCGTTTCTTCCTTTTCATTCTGTCAGAAAAATGAAACAGGAAAACGCCTTCACCCCTCAAGCTGCTATACAAGGCTAAATCTGAATTTTAGCACACAAAAAAGTTAAATCCTTTTAAATATCAACTTCACTTTTTTTCTATCCCGTTTTATGCCCAAATTCGCTCATGTGGCACCCATGCTTCGTCATATCGAAGACCACCATGTTATTAATCCATTCAAAAAATTTGACGTGTCCTGTCAATCTCTGTATGACTTGTTATTTTCCTCGTCCTCCCTCATCAGTATATCAGTTGTCATAAATATTTTTTAAACATCTGCCTATTTCCTAGATGAGGCATGACGCTAGACGAGTTAGTTACACACATAACATTCTTTGCGCTAATCAACTTTGTCGTGTGCTACACTTGAGCATCGCTTGTTTTACACATTTTGTCCCCTTCAAAGTTACTTTTTTGAGGGTGGCCCTCACCCATGTACTTTTGTATGTAATGTCTGGTAATAATATGGTGGTCGTGTAGAACGTGACATGACTGGACTGGATTTTTGACCCCAGTGACCACTTTCTGTTGAAGATTATCTAGCAGCCATATGATACCGTGCAGGTATGCATTCGCAGAGAAAAAAATTACAAGTTCCCTCGTCATCGTCGTCACCAGTTCACCACCTTCTTATCGACCAAAGACATCTCGAATTTCTCCCGTAGGGAAATTTGTACAATGTGTGCACGAACAGCCCCATATGGCGCCCATTGTCTTGCTTTTAAGCCTTCCTAAAACTAAAAAATATGAGGTCAGATTTCCTGTAAACAATGCACCATGCATGAAATTTAAATGCATAATCTGTCGTCATTTAATAATCATGTTGGAGAAGTTTTTCTTAGTAGATAGATGCGGGCCAGCTGATTTAATAAAGAGAAAAGAAAGCGGATCTTAATGATGACGACTATAAAATGGCCAGGGATGGGACAGGACAACCTGACTTGTTAAAAATCACCAATAATCAAACCAAACCATTACGCTTGTTTTTTCTCTCATTGTGAAGACATAAATATTATCTAAGCTCAGCTCAGGGTGAACAATCAAACATGTCCAATTACAGAGAGAAAACAAAAGAGACAACGGCATCAAAAGGAAAAACACGAAACAATCTATTCAAAAGGAAGAAGAACAAAAAAAAAAACGATGAAATTCAGTAACCAACCCGGCGAATCGTTTTCATTCACAGAAATTCCTTGTATAGCAGGATTATGCATAATAGTCAACAGTTTATTATACAGAGTGGTCCGAATATATTTCTCACTTCTGCTCTTGAAGTCCTGAGGAAGGATTCATTTAAGATGAACCATCTGTAAGTATATATATAAACATTCAACATTTTTTGAGTCACTCACGAGTGGGTACAGACACAGCACATACCAAGCCAAACTGTGTCACACACAGATAGGTACATATTAATATTACGGTATAAACAGTGGAGTTAATAGTAGTGATCCTCCTCCAACTATCTATAGGACCAGCATATCTTTCTGAACATCATCATCACCACATTGTCGTCTTTTGTAAAAAGAAAAACGCATCTTTGTCCTCTTGACTGTGTTGAAAGAAAAGCCTCGAAAATTTCAGGACCACAACATCAACAACCATGCCCGGTCACTGATTACAACTGACCAAATTTGGAGAGACAGGAGACCACTTCTCGGCTTCTACTAGTAAAACTACCGCTTTTATAGCCATCCCTGGTTTACGATAGTGAGATTATGGTGGTGAGGGGACTCAACTATTCTAGAGAGAGAGAGAGAAAAGGATAGCTTGTCAAAGGACTGCGATTGAGCACCAAAGAATCATTATGTCGTTGTAATGTTGTGAAATTCGTATATGGATAAGGTGGGTTGAACTCGCTAGTAGACAAAAATTAAGTCGTGTCCTTTTTTCCTATTCGATACTTCAAGAATCGACCTTTCTGTTGAGTCTTCAATTCACTTTTTGTACAATTTACTCTGATGAAACCTGTGGAGTGGCAATAATACTAGCAGAAGACCCTTTGAAATAAGAGAAATATAGGAAGGCTATCAACTGAAATATGTAAACATAGTTTTGTCTTTGATAATTTCCCTCTAAAATTTGATTTTGTTTCTTCGAAAATCTTTTCTAAGATCCCTTGAATTATATTTAATTTTTTAATGTCAATCAACAATCTACAAATATAAAATCATAACAATCCAAAACAACTCCAGGAAATTCTGCTTTGTCGACTTTCCGAACTTTGTAATAGATATGCTACAACCGAAAAGTTTATTTTAAAAAAAAGAGTTTTTAAGCTGTTGGCCTTCTTAGTCTTTATCTGCAATTCATTTCATTGCATTTTTTTGCATATCTTTCTCTCTCCCACCTTGTTAATAGCTGTGTGTCGGTATCTCTTCTTTTGGATCCCTCTTGTATTATAAAAAAATGGCGAAAAGGAGGATGAGCCCCGATGTATTACTATCAATCTGCCTCTATATTACAAAGCCCATTGCCGCATGTCTAACTCTCCACTTCGTGAAGTCACTTCACATGATGATGGTACATTAAAAATGTGTGTGTAGTGTGTGGTTTTAACTTTTTTATCTCACTTTTTACTTTACATGACTGCCCCAACAAGACATCAGAAGATGACAAAAAAGTGCCTAGTTTCTTAAAAATTATTTTATTAGCACTATTATTACATTTACATTGCACTTCTCCATTAACGTTTGAGCAAGAGCGCCATGAGTACGCCGAGGAATGCCTCTTTATCGCGTATTACAACACTACTTAAAAAAGTAAAGTGGGAGGGAGTGATCGCTCGAGTGTGTCTGTTCTGGGGCGATAAAACCAAGTAAGCAATAATAAAAATGTACAGTTATAAACGAAACGACCAGCAAGGAGAAGCAAGACATACTTTGGTATCAGCCATAGTGTCCATTGCAGTAGTGTCCACTACTACGAGCGAGTTGATTTATAAAAGAGATAAAAATTAAGCCATAATAAAAAAATATCTCACCGCCACCATTACTTTCTTTTTATCTGTGCTCGTCAAAGTCGTCAACTCAATTTACGCTTGATTGACGCTGCATTTAGCAATAACAATCTAGCAATTTTTAGCCAAGCATACTTTTAAATGCGTCATAAAATGCAATGTGTGGCTATTTTTAATGCACTCTGAGGACGCTTTAAAACGGAGAGATTTGATGTACTAAAAGAACGCCGACTTATTTTTTTTAAACTGCATATTTGACATTCTGGGGAAAAGTAGCAAAGTTATTTTGCATTATCAGCTCGTCATCATTATCATTGAAAAAAACAAGGTAATAAGTCGGGTTTAATTTTGAAGAAAACATTTTCAGAAACGTGAAGGATCTTCTCAGTGCATTCCACAGTTTTCAGTGAATGACCTAAGTATAATGAAAACAAGTCACAAGGACAAGTTGTGTTTGTGTTTATTACTTAACTGATCATCCGCATTGATAAGTTTTCAAATGGCAGTTACACACGAACAAGTACTGGAGAAAGGAAACACAAACTGGTTAATAAACTCTGAGTTTGTTTGTTCCTGGTACCTCCAAAGACGTTTTCCACTTGAACGAACACATTTTTGGGGATTAAAGATTAATGTCCGCCAATCACGCCAACAAACGAGTCCAGAAGGATTATAGAGACGTTTAATTTCTCCCTACTATTTGAGAATTACCAAGAACTACGAACAGTAACAAGGTTGCAAACAAAACCATTCCTAGTCAGTCGTCGACAAAGTGATTTTCATTCGAGATACCGCAAACGTTCGTGATTCATTATCCTCATCAGTAAATGCCCCTCAGATTTTGCTACAATTACAATTACGTCAGCAATTAGAATGCGTGAGTTGCATTTTTCTTCTTATAAACTCCACCTTTTACTTTTGCTGGCACACACAATTTTTTTCATAAGAATAAAAAGTTTTTCTCCGTGCTACTAAATAGAAGCCCCTGCGGGAAAATAACGCGTAACCACCAAACCGTAACAAATTCAGTTTCAATACAAATCTCTCTTGCCAGCTTCAGTTTCATCTTCAATATTTTTCCAGTGCTACTACCCAGAAACTTGTATTTGATTTGTAAAGACCTAATGATAACGAAGAGAATGATGATGCACGCACATGAAACACTTTTGTAGACATAATATTCTTATCTATCTCTCTATTCTATAACTTGTACAAATACATTATCATTACGAGCGACCCAGTGAAATTCAACGCTTTTAAGCGTTCCCAAGAAAAAAATCGTGGCGGTGGGTACCACGTTCACGGACCATTTTTATTTTTGCCCTTCTTCCTCGTCTTCTTAAATTAGCTCGTATTTACCCTCAACAATACCCCAAAACGTAACAATACAAGGATAGAAAATGTACTGAAGAGATGACTATATCCATCGTCATATATATATAGACTTATTACAATCTTTCAAAATTATTATTATTCGTAAAGAAAACCTTTTTCTCTCTCGCATGGAACCCTACAAGTACAAGCACTGTGCAAGCAGCTCCAACTGATGTCCATGTACAACCAGGCGGGGGTTATTACTAAAGAATTTATTGAATTGCCCGTCACTACAAGAAGAGATCTATTCTCGTGTATCGTTGTCGTTTTCTCTCCCTCTTCATCTTCCCATTATCCTCTTCAGCCTGCAGCTTCAGCTACTACCGTCAAAAAACGTTGCTGCTGGGCCTTTTAACTTATTTTTTATTAACAATGTAACACCATCCGTTCATCCAGCTGAATTTAAAAACAAAAAAGCCGAGTTTTCTCCCGACTCCCCTTCTGCTTGTCAAGGATAATCAGAGATTCAAAATAGAAAACGTTTCATTTCTACTTGGAGAGCGTCTTCTTCTGAAGAAGCTGTTTGGTGTACTCTGCTTCTCTTCAAAAAATGAAATCTGAGCAAGTATAACAGTTATATAGTTATATAATAACACACAGCAGCAGGTTTATTGTGAAGGCAATGAAATGCCAAAATAAGGAGCCCTTACGCTAAGATCATTAAGGAAGGGTAGCAGCAACAATATAACGACTACTAGTAGTAAACCTTGTTTACCTTTTCTTCTGTTCGTCTGACTGAATCAAAAAAAGACGCTAACACGATCTCGACTTGTGTTGAAATACACTTGTTTTTGTTGTTGGGGGAGAGCAAGGAAAGAGGAAAAAAGGTTTCCCAATAATAATCTTCTCAGGCTATTTATTTCTCAATGATGATGACGATGATGATGTGTAAGATGATGTGCCAGTCTTTTTGTATTCAAAAATATCTTCCAGACAAAAACATTTTTATTTTCCCCTTTGCATATATTCGTGTTATGCAGAACAGAGAGAAGAGGGGTGCATCTTTGCGGAGCATCTTGTTTACTAACCTACACAACAATGATGATATATGATAAGTTATTAAGATAACGAATGAGTGAGTTAATATGCAGCCCATCATCTCTCTTTTTGTATCCAGTCAGTCAGTCAGTCAAAATCAAATTCTTTGGCATTCTTGTTCACAAAAAAACAGAAGCTTGTTTTTATGAGAGAGGATGATGATCATCATCGTCATCATCGTGGCTATAAAAGTAACCATTTTTATTTTTACTCAAAGGCATTCATTGTTGTGTGTACATGTAGTGTATTTACACGAAATGCATGCAAGTAACAACGAACAACAATGGTAGTAGTGCTGGCATTATTATAAGGTATCGTGGATGATGCAACTAAAGTGATGGTTCAGCTAAAAATGTTGCCACTCTTACATTGGAAGAACGAAGAAAAAACCAACTGATTTTTGACGATGATGATGATGATGACGATAATAGCACGGTTTACTTTATCATAATCATCATTATCATCTGCTGCGAGATAAGAATGGGCCTGAAGGAATCTCGATTTTCCACCATCCCCTCTCATCACTATCACCAAACCCAAAAAAAGTAAATCTCGAATCTCGGCTGGGCTGCTGAGCTGCGACTGAAGAAAAATTAGGCTTTTGATTGGAATGACGACGGTAAAAGAGTTAAAAAACTGGATCTTTTAAGGAGATCATGAATGCAGGAATGGTCGGATTCCTTGGCGTAGTCTTGGGCATGCAACAAGTCAGGTCCAGAAAAGGATTTGTCAAAAATAATATCAAATCCGTGCAAGCAAGATGATTTAAAAAAATGAAGGTACCTATAGACTGTATGAATTAACTGTCATTATAAAAGGTAGCACTGCATCGACTGCTATTTTATCAGTACTCAATCGAAAATGCCTTTGGTTGTATTGTTTAAGTTTGAGAGCTGAGAAATGAATGTAAAAAACCAAATAGCTTTTAATTTTTTATACTACTGTTCATACACTCCTACAACGACATACTACTGACGATGTAGGTTCGTAGTTTGTTTTGTGTCAGTTACTGGTATTTTTTATGGTAGTTAGTTGGCCTACTTGAAGAAAATGAGAATAATTCAAAAGCAATTATTAATGTGTTTGTCTGGGGATAATTAGAGGTATTTGAATACATTTGTGGATGACAACATCAAATGAGGGATAAATGATGGGTAAAATATGTCAGACGTGGGAACCCACATGATGGGAGAAAGTTTCGAATGAAATAATAAATTAATCGTGCTAATTGGTACTGCTGACTACAAATTACGAAATCATTTGAAAGGTGAAGAAATCTAAAAATGGACGGTCGTTTAAAAATACGGTATTATTTTAGGCGGAGGTGCTGTCACTGTAGGGAGATGTGCCTAATTGCAGAACAAGTTTAATTGTACTTTTGATATGACCTGCCTTTACAATACTACCGTTACCGTTGTTTCTGGAGTGTATAACGGCGAAGTCATTAAATCCATCGCATTCAAAAACGAATTTGTTTTAATATTTTATTTTTTTATACATGAAAAATGAAAATTGTAACCGTGCAATAGGCGAAGAAAAACTTGGAAAATTTTTTCAACTATTTTTCAAAACTATCAATACATTCTACCTAAGCGTAAAAAGCACACAAAACGGAAGATGGATGTCAGTAACACCGAAGACTCATCCTACTCATCATCGTCATCATCCTTCAGATCTGAAGAAAATAGCAACGCGACCCCTCCGATAACAAATGAACAAAACGAGGAAGAAAAATACAAAGAAAACATGTTTTGCACAACTGCCAAGATGTTTTGCACTGGCAAGGATTTGCTCTTTCAGGACCACTTGGAATATCGACGAAAGTGTAAGGACAACTTACGAAGATGTAGTTCCAAAGTTCAAGCCGCTCTACAGCGGAATCCTCTGAGTCAGTTGAACCTGAGCAGGAACAGTAATATTAGTGCAATGGGAAGTAGGAGGGAAGTGTCTGTTTCTGCTATTAACTATCCCAACCCCGATCGAAGTTTCAAACGTGGGCGCAATCAACGTAAACACTGGCCAAAGGCGATTATGAAAGAGTGGACGGCTAAAGTGACTGCAAGAATTAATGAGGAAGACGATGATGTGTAAATCCAGGAGATAAGTCAAATGTATTTGCAGTTTTTGCGTAATGCAACACGACGCCTTTTACTAAATTGCTAAATTGTGAATTCCATTCTAAAATTATCAGTTTTATTTATCGTGAAATCAATTTTTTGACGCGAATGTGTTCGTTTTGATCAGCTTAACATTTTTACTTTTTAAAAGTAACCTACCATTTCTCTGTAAATGTTGACCTAGTTGTGTTTGTTGTAGAACTTACATTAAAATGCTTTTAACTGAAAACAGAAGCCCAAAAGGAACATCATCACTTCATGATTTTCGTCTCCGTCTGTGAGTTGGATTTTTAGAATTAGAATACATGGAAAACAAGAATACTTTTCAAACTGTCCTTTTAGCTTCCAAGTTTTAACACAAACCAGACACTAAATTGATGTAAACAACAGATAAACAGACACTTTCATGGTGCATAATATGTTGCTTGTACTTCAGCTGTAGGCGGAAAACAGTCGAGCAGTGAACTGAACCCAATTTTGCGAAAAGTAACTCATTATTACGCTTAGTACATTTAAAAAAATGAATCTGTCAAATTTTTCAAGTATTTAAGTAGACTTGTTTAAAAACTCAAATACCACGACGAGTATATTTAAGATTTTAATGGCCTTTTCCTCAGAAAACAACGTTAAAAGCAGAAACGAAGACGATATTAAGGTGTCTTGTTTCGCAAGTGAGAATGTTTTTGAAAACTGAGAGTTTAACAACCGCATCAGTGACGTTTTTCGATTTCAGATAAAAACTTTTAAAAGATTTTCCCCTTGTCTCCGTATTTGAACCGTATCCCACATCATGAATCATAAAGTTCCTGTACAAAACGCGGAGAAAAAACAGAAACCGACTGAAAAAACAAAAATCTGGTAGGAAGTCAGACTCGACCCATTCCGAAGAATATTCCAACTTGACCACCAACAGAAGAAACTTCTTTTTTCGACACCAGTATTGTTTTTAGATTTCAATGTTGGGGTTCAACAAATTTAATGGTACATTTCCCTCAAACCAATTATTTTGGTTTCCTTTTTTCTTCCTAATTATCAAGTTGTTCCTCCTCTCAACTTTAACTCACTTTTGCATAACAGCAGCACCACCCAACTCTGTGCCAAATACAGATACTCATTTCTACATCGATGCCAAAAATGTTTTCAAGTAAATATTATGAGGTACTAACAACAGAGATAATGACAAGGAAAAGTCATCGTGTTGTTGATGATATGATAATTATGA
>JAHZNB010002879.1:0-11045 GCA_027744295.1 Callyntrura guangdongensis | reverse complement strand
GTCACGGAGAGTGGCTACGAGAGAGAAAGATAGAAGAGAAAAAAGTGGAGTAGAGCAAATAAGTGCGCACATATAGTGCTCATTTTACACTTGAGAATATGTATATTTTACTTAACCCACTTCCATATGCGTCCCTATTGATAATGAAGAAAAGGGGGACAGAAGGGAAGGAATTCGCATTTTCCACTTAAAAATTACCAAGTTTTCGCATTTAGTTCTCATTTAGCGTGTAGAGTACGCATCCAAGGGTGTTTTTCTCGTAAGGGTATGTGTTTTTCTCACTTTCTTGCTGGCTGTCTACACCGTAGGAAAATTAGCGTTTTCTGTAAGAAAAGGAAGAGGAAGTACTTTCCCAGTGGCGAGGTCATAATGCTCGGGGCTTGGGGGAATCAAGAAACAACCAAGCACACGTATAAAATTTATCGTGGGGTTCTTATATTGTCCCTATATATCCTTCCCCTATTCAAAGGAATCCTTCCCGAAAAAATTAATAATTTTTGATCCGCAACAAATGACTTTGGGTAGACGGGCATAATAATGTGATATCAGAGGGGAAACAAACCGAAAGTGCAACCAGGACAAGAGGAACAGTGAAAAGAGAAAAAAAAGAAAAAAATTGTGAGAGTGTGTAACATGTGAGAGCTGAGGTTACAATCATAATATTATTACTTTTTTCCACTATCTTTTTCTTTTCATTTGTTCGGGCTCGATCTTGCAGAAGAAAAAAAAGGAGAGAAAATAGAAGGTAGAAAAAATTCTATATTACACCTCTCCCAAACAAATAGTCTACAAATAGTAGTATCCGGGTAAAGCATCCCAAAAGCAGGAAACCAAACGGCGGGGAAAGCGAATAAGCCTACGAGTTATGATGATTACATGGTCCCGTATCGGTGACTCAAGAAAGCTCTTCAGGGAAAGACAGAGAGAAAGAGAGCGCATAAGTAATATGCCTTTCTCTCTGTTTGTGTACACATAGACAATTTTCATGAAAGCTATTTTCAGTGGAAAGTCAAGGTTCACAATTTTTTGTCAGAGGATCTGGTATTTATTCTTCTCTCTCTCTCTCTGTTTCTCTCTAACTTTGGCCAGCGCATTCTGCAGGCAGGCAGGCAGACAAGTGCGTACTATAAGTTTATTCTAGAACACACAATTGTGAGGAGAAAAACTCCTCATATTTGGTAGTAGAAATCCAAGAAAAGTAANCACACAATTGTGAGGAGAAAAACTCCTCATATTTGGTAGTAGAAATCCAAGAAAAGTAAAAAGGGCAGTAGTCACTCATTCGTTTATGGGAGTACTTCTCAAGAAAACGAGAGAGAAGAAGAGAGGGAAAGATGGGATAAATTTTGTCCTTTCTTTACCGTCCTGCTTTATCACCAACCCATCGTCTCTTTCTCTCTGTAATAATAATAGACAGAAGAGAGAAGAAAACAGAAAACCGGGACAAAATGTAATAACACCCCACATGCATGTATACAGGACAAAAGAGACCAGGCGAAATACAACCGGCTATATTCACATTCTTTGGGGGTCTTTTCCTCTTCTGTCGTCTCAAGATAAAACTGTGAAAAGTGAGAGAGTTTTCTTTATGGATAGTTTTCTCTAAAGAGCTAACCACCTTTATACGACCGTCTGCTAAAATAGGACTTTTGTTGCTGGTGGTGGGGATGTGTATGTGTACTACTCTCTTACGCAGGGAAAACACAATCGTTTATGATTCTTCCTCATCTGATTACGTGGTGACTTTTTGCTGCCTGTTTCCTCACAATAGTATGAGGGTTCACACGCACGCACACACGCAAAACACGTAGCAAAAAAGAAAATTGGACAAACACCTAAAAGTCCAGATGAGTAGCATGTATAGCCACTCTGGAAAATGGTAAACGTGAAGGAAGAAAACGCAACAAACGACAACAACTCACGAGAACAACACCAGTGACGGAAATAAATGTGCAAAGAACATTCCTTTCACACTCAACATCCTACGCAAAGTTTTGTTGTTCTTTGAAAGGAAAAAAATTGTGCACTGGTATTCCATTACTCTTCTTATGCATTATAGCTGGTAGCAAAAAGATAAAAATCGTAAACGCTATAATATTTTCTCAAGATAGACGTACCATACCGAGTTACAACACAATAACAACAACAATTGCTGTTTTCTTTGTGCAGTATTGCGCTACTCCAGCGAAAAAATAAGAACCGTAGAAATAGCTAAAGGGAAGATTCTTTATGGGTCTCCGGAGAAGTCAGTAGTATTGATGGTATTATTCAAGGAGAAAAGCACACATACACAGAGACACGAGTGTTTGTAGTAGTGTAGCCAAATCATGAGCATCATCAACAACAACAACAACATCCACCTCATCGTCTTCTTTTATTTTTGTCCAGAGAAACTAAAAAATCTTTTTGGCATGTATTTACTCCGCATCCATCTGTAAAGTTTACTCAACAAAACGCAAAATCGTGAGGGAATCATCGTCATCTCCAGAATCGCCCTCCACAGGATAAAAGGCAGCATCACAACACCAGCAAAAAATTCAATTCTGTACCCACACACAGCTTTCAGAAAAATAACGCTGCCACTTTAAAAATTTCTGCGTCGACATCTTCCCTCTCTCAGTACTACGTGCAATGGTGCTGAGGTCTTTCGGGGAAACAGGAAAAAGTACTAGGAGTGAATTTCTCTAGCGAATTGAATAATTTTCAATTGCGAAACGCGTTTTTTTGTATTTCCACACGTAAAAAGACTTGGCAGCGGAGTAGAGAGAAGAAAGAGAATAAAATGATAAAACCTGTAGTTCAACTGATGGTGAGATGTACACAAGCAGAAACATTTTATCTCCACAGGATAGTTGTGAATTGCTGATGTTTCTCATTTTAACAATGACTGATGGACAAAGGACATGATAATATAGCAGCAGAGCAGCTGTGAAGTCCACATTTTCTTGTGTACTGTATACCCATTATAATGTTTCTATTTTCGCGTCGTTTTTCTTCTCAGTATAACTGTAACGAGTACTATTGAATGACTACCGTAAAAGTAGAGAAGAAAGGAAACTGTTTTGAAAAAAATATTACATCATTCCGGTAGCAGTACCAACAACAGAGATCAAAAGACATTTTGATTTTTTGATCTCAGAAAAAAAATTAATAGCTTTCTTTTATACTGGTTCGAGCTTAACAAGAAATCACATAGTATTTTGTATTGTCAGTCGTTGCTGTTATATTTTAGAGTACAAAGTATTCTAGTTACTTTGAAAATTTACAACAAATCGTCGTTTTTCTCCTTCCTGGTAATTGTAAAAATAACCGTGTTTATCGGCATCCTCATCGTTTTAAATTGAAAAGAAGAAGGAGCGATCCTTTGGAAAAAGCAGCACAATGTGGAGCATATGTATCCGTGTAGTTCTTGTGATGATTTTTGCCTTACACTGTCCTTTCTCAATGGCCCCTTTGATGGTCCTGGCGTGGGACTCAGACATGGAAACACCTTGCTGTCCGCATAGAATACGACATCATCGAGGTAACTAAAGAGAAACAATTTTTGATTCGCTTTTATTTAATTTCAGGCGCTTTTGTATTTTATATGGGTTTCGCATTATTTCCATGGTAAACACACATTTTGCCATGGTTTTTTTATGTCAACAATCTGGGGATTTCATTCAAAAGGTAACTTGTAAAGGCGATACTGGATTCCAATAGGAATGACCTACCTCGCTGGTTATCATCGTTTTCCCAATGCATTTTATGATAGTGTTGGCATCATTGTAATAAAAGGTATCTTGTTATTTATGCTATCGTTAATGTTCATCCTTTTCATAGAAACCCAAAGCTACGGAGGTGAAACGAATGGTGAAAAATGTATAAAGCAATGATGCTGCATAAATATATTTTGTTGAGTAACCCAATTCGTAATTAAAATTACAGTTTACAATTATAACACGTAGTAGTAAACCGTATTTTCTTTTGGGATGCCGAGTCCTCTTTGTCGCGAGATGACTTTTGATTTTTCTTCTAAAGGATCGACGTCTGTGACGAAGTTGCAAAGGTCAGCCTTTCTTCTAAATGACCCATTCATTCGTTGCTTCATTCACAAAAGAAGAGAAAAGACAACATTCCAAACTTGATTTTCGAGATTCTACACACCGTCAACCATATCCAAGTAAAATTGAACAAAAAAATGTGCTTGCATCTCTACAATTCTTAACCACTGCTGCGTTAAGGTAGTTCAAAGTAGTTCTTGAACAAAGTAAACACTTTTGTAAGTCCAGTTGACTTGTTTTTAAAGAAACAAGTCAAAAGTCATGGCAGAAGAGAAAAAAACATCACACAATTTACTATGCATTTGGGGTGAACAGCGATAACTACTTTTTGTGTAACGCAATATTTTACACTTTCCAGGATATCCATTGTTATGTCGCCTAAATATCGAATTTACACACTGGTATCGAATAACAAAAAAGTAACGAGATGATGTGCCCTACTCAAAAGACAAGAAAACGTTGTTCATTCTTGAAAATAACTCCTTTTTGGCGTGGCAAACGATGACATAATTTATGATTTTGAAAGAAAAACATAAAGAGACTAGAACAGGGAGACGAATAATAGCAATAACAGATCTCACCAGTAAAGTTGTAAGGATACACAAAGGTACAAACACTACCAAAATGTATACTGCATCCTATCGCCATTCTCTAGCTTCTTGTCCTCCTTTCCTTGACTTCCAGGCTACTTTTTTTGCCTTGCGTGAGCAAACGTGGGCAGTCCCTTTTTTGTCACAAGTCATGTACTCTTCCTTTTTCGCTCTGTTTCTGGTGGCTACCCCTGTGGGGTTGCCGACATTCCCGTTGTCAAGATCTCTCTGGCTGCTATTTAATGTCCATTGAGGGTTTCCGCACAGTGTGGGAGCTGTAAAAGGAAAATACACAGAGTACACGAAAGAATAGAAGAAAAAAGGAAATGTGGCAATGTTCTCCACTATTGTAACCAGAGTACATTAGCACATTAGTTAGCATTATTTCTTTTTATTCTTCCAACAAGCTACGCACAATACCTCCAGCCACACAGTCCCATTCATTCTCATCGGCACTGGGTTTATAAACGTACAATGACAATCGTGTAGTACCTAAGCCAATGGCCTTTTCCTTTTCCCTTCTTCACAAATTTATTTTCCGAATTTTTTCAAACGTTATCCAGCAAGAGAGAGAGAGAGAGAACAATAGGGTAGTGTGTAGTGATCGGGATATAACTTTTAGGTAGTTTTCTTCAGATGGCAAGCTTTGTTGCGCGACACAACTTCTGTTTCCGGTTTTGCACCACCACCACTAGGGCTGCTGCCACCACCGTCGCCCACAGACCACCATATACATACATAAATCCAGCTAGCTAGTTTTTTATGCATGTTTTTCTCCGGTAATGGATGTAGCCGTCGTCGTCGTCGTGTACAAGTAGGTACACCCAGAAGTGACTGTCTGGGGACACACTTGGTCGTAATATAATGGATATGCTGAGTGGCTTTGTGATATATACTCCCTTCTATGGTAAAAAAAACGTGTAGACCGGCCACCTCCTTTTTTCGCCTCTGCTGAGCTGCTGCTGCTAAGCTGCAGATGAAGGTGACTCTTGGCAATTCCTGGGAATGCAATTCTTCTTTGACGACGTCATTGTCGTCGTACCGTGTTTCCTTCATTTTACAGTTCCACATTATTGAATATCAGAGATATATGGAGCGTTTAGGCTCTACAAGCTTTTATCCCTTTTTCTATTATTACTTTGCTTTATGTGTGTACAGATGTGATTTAAAAAAGATCAACTTGTGCGATATGCCTCATAATACAAAAGTGTGTATATATCCGTACTAGGCACACCCAGCCTTATTGCGTTGTAGACGGACACGTAAGGGAAAAAGTTAGGCTATCCCAAGAAACAAGTAACTTTATTTCTCTCAAGACAAACTTTTGTTCAGGTCCATTGATTCTTACTCTTGGGTCCTCCTTTGGTTGATATTTGGTGTAAGATACATCCAGTCTGTCCCTCTCTTCCTTTGCCCATATTATTTCCTGTTTTCGTACTTCTTTCTATACCTCACCACCAGCTTTCCTTTCTGGAAAAACGACGACGGTGATACGCGACCAAGTGTGCAATTCAGAGCCAGGACAGAGAGCACACTATTTGTTGGACTTGGTGTAATTGTGTGTTTCCTCCGAGTACACACACGTACAAAGAAAAAACGAGACAAAGTTGATCCTTATTTATAAAGAAAAAAAATTATATCACCCAAAGTACAAAAAAAAGTTTCTCCTCACAAGACAGATGCAGTGAAGCGAGAAGAAAACAGAAATAATGCAGGAATGATACATGAATCAAAAAATGTGTACTTGTAAGTAAGTATATATTACTAAAATGTTGACAGGCCCGGTGTGTCTGTGTAAGCATGTATGTGAGCGACGAGAAGGGTGCGCGCATACACACACAGTAAATATTTTCTTCTTTTTTGTTGCCACCGTATCGAAAAAAAGTTAAAGGTTGAGTGGAGTGTAGTAGTGGGAGAAATGATTGTCGTCATCATCATTATCGTGTTCATCATCGTCATCATCATCCTCCTCTCATGTTTGTATCTTTTTTTCTTATAAAATGTTTGTGCGTTTTCATTTATTTGACTTTTTTGGCTTGTCGGTTCGTCGTTCAACCGAAGAAGTCACTAGTACAGACCTTTTTTCAAGAGATAAACATCATGTCGCGTCAGCTTTTGCCATTTCCTTCGGAACTCAAGGAGAAGGAAACAAGAAGAAACTTTATTTTTCTCACTTTTTACGACGGAAAAAATGACGATGATTGTGACGATGAGAGAAAAGCAATTTTTTTTTAACCCGGTGGTGACTATTCAAGTAAAAGAAGAAGAATGACTCTGTGTACTTGGAAAACTAAAAATGCATTTAGTACTACCACTCTATCTCTCTAGTATTTCCCCCTTTTATAGCGGCTTGGCTTGAAGAAAAAAAAGATGTTATCATTTTTTTTAGAAAACATGAGTTTCATTTAAGCTTGGAAATACTTTTGTGTGTGTGCGTGTTGCTTTTAAGCTTGTCATGCATAAAAACAGACAATTGCACTCATATGTTCACTTTTTCCACCAAAAATACAATAATAGTAATGATGAAATGGATTTTAACTTTTGTAACGATGCAGAGAGTTAAGTGCGTAGTCAGTCATAATAATAATAATATGATTATTACATTACACAATAATGAGTGCAGTGAACTGATAAGAAAATTGAGGCGCGCATAAAATGTAAATATTATATGTACTTACACTACATTCCTTTCGTATGAGAGAACCAGAACAGGGCAAAACTTTTTACGCTGCTTCCGTTCCGTGTCCATTTTACGACAAGATCCCTGAAGATGGGTGATGCTGATGCTAAAGTAATGTTGACAGGGAAGCTGGAAAGATTTGGAAACTTGATACAGAGGGACAGCGTATTACGGACTCTGAAGATGGGTGATGCTGATGCTAAAGTAATGTTGACAGGGAAGCTGGAAAGATTTGGAAACTTGATACAGAGGGACAGCGTATTACAGACAGACCGTTGTATAAAGTGGTAAAAGGATACCCTCTCTCTCTCTCTCTGGACTCTACTTTGCCTTGACTTTGAAGCCCACGCCACCCCGACAGAATTCATGTTTTTCTTGTCGCTTGTCACTGTGAGCCATTGAATAACAGAGGGAAAAAGGAGGAAAAAATAATGTATGTATTTTCTCTCTACAAAGACTTTCGGCGTTTTTTCTGTCTCAAATAGAAAAAATGTATCTACATTGCCATTGTTAAAGGAGGGAGAGAGAGAATGATTTAATAAGCAGGATTTTTATTCCCTGGTGTACTTATCTATGTACAATTTCTTTTTTAACAGCAAGCACACAAAAAAGGGTGAAATAAAAGGAAAAGGCGAGAGAGAGAGAGAGGGAGAGAGAGAGAGAGGCTGAAAAAAAAGTCGTTTGAGAGTTAAGCGGGGGGAGAGATACAGATAAAAATATATTGTTGTTCCATTGTGAGTTTACGGCTGTTCTTATCACAAGTAAAAATTTACATCCTTTCCACCTCCACCATCGATTTTCTGAAAATAAAATGTACACCCTTGGAACAAGAACAGAGGATAGCTATTAAAAATAAGAAAATAACAAACATGTATAAAAACTGGTGACAAAATAACACACGAAAAGTTGGCTTTACGTTCGGAACAATACGCATTTATAGGGACAGGTAGACTCACTGGAATTACGTTTAGAAGGAGTCTCTATAGTTTATTTTATAACCGTTTAATGAGCGCCTTAATGGAGGGAAACCTCAGTGTGACACTGCGTCTTTGCAGGGGACGAAAAAAGGACCATCGCGTATTGTCGTTCACGCAACTACGACAGCCACTCTCTTCTTCACTTTTATGAGTTTGCCCAGACAAAATAACAATTTAGCTTTCAAGTCGTTTCAGAAATGAACTTTTGTTTTTTTGGGAGAGACATCATAAGACTAACATATACCTACCTTTATGTATCTGTATGCAAGCAAACACATAAAGCCATTATTTTGTAAGCAGGAATGATGAAAATGGTTTTTGATGTAAACATGTGGATTTAAAATAAAAGTACATCTTCCATCTTCCCCAGTATTCCTCCTTTTTGTGGAGTAGTCAAGAAAATAACAGGTAATTTTCCCAGGTTTAAATTACCCTTGCTTCCCATCACACTCTTGAATATTACCGTTTCCTCCCTGTCTCTCTCAAGAAAGTATCCAAGTGGATGTTATTTTGACGCGAGAATGAGTTCTAGGTATGCATGTTTGTCCAATTTACAATCTAGGTTAATGCGGTATCTAATAAACTGGAAAATTGTGAACTTCAACAGGCAGTTCGAGAGAGAAAAAAATACGGAGGCAAGTTGAGTCAAAACCAATCACGGAAAATGGCTCGTTTCGGTTGTAATAGTAAACCTCTCCCTTCGTTTTTTTGTCGTAAGAAGAAGTTAAGGAGGCAAGTTGAGTCAAAACCAATCACGGAAAATGGCTCGTTTCGGTTGTAATAGTAAACCTCTCCCTTCGTTTTTTTGTCGTAAGAACAAGGCCTGTTACCATTTACCCGGTACAGCGAAAACACACGCATCTCCTTTGAATAATACCCAGATATTTTACACTTGCCCTAAACAATAAAACAGTAGAGCTATCAGTTTCTCACATAAAACAGTTACTTAATGTGTATGTATGCTGTAGCAAAAGGGAATCGCCTGGTGAATTGGCTTGACTCGACTGATAGGAAGGGTAAAGGTGCAGCAGTAGTAAAAGTGTATATCAAGTTATAAATATTACCGGGAGGATTTTTACGGCTGCTACTTTGATATTGTTACGCGAGTAATAATAATAATAATTTTTGTCAAAAGGATAAAATTCATGGACAATATTACTCTGGATATTTTATAAAGTACATTTTTTTCGTAGGAGAGAGAGAAGTTCCATTTATTTTTTTCCAGTTTTTCTTTATATATGTGTACCTGATTTCCATTTTTGGCGGTGCTCTTTCTGAGTAGACATGATCAGGAAAAATGCTTTTTTTCTTTGGTTTTGATACCTATAAATAGTTTTGCTCTATAATATCATTCATAATAACATGCCGCCTTGCTCGTAATTTATAAATGTGTGCGGGGCTTAGGAAAACTGAAGCAAAGAGTATTTTCACAATTATTATACTTTCGGAGAGAAAAAAGTAGGAAATGGATCTCAAAAAGGAAAGGGGGAGGGGGAGAGATAGAAAATGGAGAGAAGAGTAAAAGAGTGTTGAGTCCTTGTCGTTGTCGTCGTCGTCGTCGTACACAAAGCAATAACATAAATAGTTGAAACGGTTCGTTTCATTTTTTATTTCTTACTCTTTGCCACTCTCTAATTTCACCAGTGCCAGGACCGTTAGCAAAGGGCACTTTATCACAATAACAAGAGATCAGCAGCAGCAGCGGTGTGAGAGTGAGTGAGTTATTTTAAAACACTCTTTAGTTTTTCCGAGTGTGGAAACGAAAAGCAAAAAGAGGGCCGCTTGGGAATATTATGCATTATCATTTCATAGAAAAATTCTTATGAATAAAAAGTAGGAAAAAATCCTCTATATTATTAGATATTTTTAAGACTGCAGCAACAATACTATGAGAAGTCGGTGCATTCCTAAGGAATAAAGTCATTTAAAATAAGTACAAAATAAGTTATACAAGCTTACACACGTGTATATTTTTTAAACTACTCAAAAAATTTCTTGGTCACACTGAAACAAGAAGTGTGT
The DNA here is from genome assembly GCA_027744295.1 of Callyntrura guangdongensis. Classification (NCBI taxonomy): domain Eukaryota; kingdom Metazoa; phylum Arthropoda; class Collembola; order Entomobryomorpha; family Paronellidae; genus Callyntrura; species Callyntrura guangdongensis. The sequence goes on along the minus strand of JAHZNB010002879.1, from coordinate 733 downwards.
GTATATATGGCTATTGGACTCATTCTTGCTCCAGAAAAAAATATATTCATTTTAACGTAATGAATTCAAATGAAATGAGGCACACCTGAGGCACTCTTTCTTATTACCGTTGGATGATAAACCGCAAACGAGTGGTGGTGAGGATGATGATAATTTTGATGAAGATTATTACTTCAGTGTGAGGCAGGATTATGGGGAATGATGATGAAATAAGGAATGTGATAGCATATAAAAATGTAATTGCGAGCTGTAGTTGTGAAAGGAAATGTACAGGTTATATAGCAGTACGTTTACACAAGGTTCCTGATGAATTAACAAGAGTGCTTGATTTTTTTCCTGGTGGTAAACGAAGTGGATGGAGATTTGGATAGAATAATGCGTATGTGATGCCCCAGCCGGTGAGGCATTTATCAAGAAGCCTTCATGGCCGAGTTGATTTAAGGGAGAGAAAACAAAAAGCGATGTGTACGTACATCAAGTTCAGGTACAAAAAAATCAAGCTTGGTATATGTACCAATGCGGAGCGTTCCTTTAAGTAGATTTAACGTTCCGTGAAATTTATGCAACTTTTTTTCAGAAGAGCGTATTACCTATTTAACCCTTTTTGTGATATGAAGAGAGAAAAAAAAACGTTAGAATTGTGTGGTAGGTAGGTAGATTATGTGTGTAGATATTTGAAGACGTGGTCTGGTCGTCGGAGGACGCGTAGACTGGTACTGTTTAAGTAGTTGGG
>JAHZNB010002878.1:0-14311 GCA_027744295.1 Callyntrura guangdongensis | reverse complement strand
TACACACTGCTTAATATAGTCTCAGAAACAATGCTTAAGCCACTACTAGCCTGTAGTAAGGCGTCCTTTAACACGAGAAAAATAAAAAAAACATAAAAATTGAAAACTTTTTTTTACAAAAATAAAATTCTCTGAGCATTTTATTTACTGCGAGATCATAACAAAACCAATTGACTGTACATCGTAACATATTATTTACAACAAACCGTTTATGTCATCCAGACGGCATAAAAGGGATTATATTACCTATGTACGTATACGTGCGTATCATGATTCCAACAACTGTAAATGTTGGGTTGAATACTGTACAAAATGTACAATCTATAACCTATTCAGAGAGGTTTATTATTCCAATCGTGAATACATAATGCCTCCCTCGAATCTGTACACAATTTTTAGTTAATTTTCATACACAAGGTACCAGTGTGCGTATTTAGCTGCAACTTATTGTCTATTATACTTGGTTTCTGAAACCAATTCACAGCCAATGACAAACTAAATCTTATCTATTTATATCTACTATGTACAAATCACAGATATTAGAACGGTCAATGAAACTGAAAAAGTTCTACGTCTATATTTACACACATTTCCATTTCAACGTACATCCACACAGACAACTTTTTACAAACCAGCAATCATATCCCTAACGGGAAGAGCTTCTTGAGGGGGAACTACAGCAAGATGGTTTCCTTCAGAACGGAAACCTTTCTCATCAGCCTCCCATTTCACAGTAACTGGTCGTCCTTCTGGGGTGGTGTAAGAGTAACTGCCACGCTTTATGACGCTCGAATCGGTCTTGACTAATCTGCCGTGAGCGTCTTGGTAGCTCCCACCTTGACCGGCTACTACTTGGGTGTTTTCGTTCACCACAATCCCGTTTCCTGTTTCAAACCTATTTTGAATAATAGAGACGAAAAGTTGTTATTTTTTTACACTCACGTTTCGCGTTGCTGGTTTAAAAACATATTGCTAAATAAACTTACGACACAGATTCAGATCCTGCGCTTATATCCTGAACAAACCGAACAATAGGAATGTTATTCCTTGGACTAGTGTACACTGGACTAGGGTCCATCCTGAATGGTGCTGAGCCTGACGCTGCAGCACAAGCGAAAAAGAGGACTACGAGGGTAATCTAAAGTTACATAAAAAAATAAGATCATTAATACGCNTGAATGGTGCTGAGCCTGACGCTGCAGCACAAGCGAAAAAGAGGACTACGAGGGTAATCTAAAGTTACATAAAAAAATAAGATCATTAATACGCCCCCAGCAAATATCACAAAAACTTTGCACTTTACTCTGCAGCACTAACAACTTTATTCTATAAATCATGACGACTTACCGTTTTCATGCTTCTTCAACTGGGAACCCGTCCGTTTTTCCTCTTATGCTGATGATGTTGCCACTTCAAAAGAAATTCAGGACTGATGATGGGATCCACGGAAAGGTGCTTATATATCAGTATCTACTGTGTAGCCATAGCCATTGCTCCCTTCCAGATATAAATTGTGCATTCTAAGAACTTGGGGGACGAAGATCAAGACGTCGAGGACACAGGATGCCAAATAAGATTTATTTCATGTTATGGAGGCGACAATATAGCTGATTTAAGTTATTGTAGAGACCAGTTCAAAAACCGACCTTGGTATTAAAAATAAAGTTGAGCCCAAGATCAAGTCATTGATCTAATAGAGAAAAAGGTACCTAAACATTTATAATACACATAATAATATTTCATAGCTCCTCAGCACGCGTTCATAAAAGTAAGAAGCAGCTACCAGTTAGTATTATGTACATGGAAGAGCCAACACAACGTGATTTGTGCCTGTACGCAACCAAACACATCATCGTAAACATCGTATCACTTACCATTGCACTGTACAGTGCAATGTCCTCTGTTCCGTAACCTTCAATGTTTCTCGGACCTTCAATGGATTTGAGAAATAAACGATGGCAGGAAGTTGTGTTTCATTGAAATAGATCGCATTCATTTCATACTACCTATACGGCTTTGTGTTCTTCGTGCGCAGAGGAAAACTAACAACATGAGTTGCACACTAAAGTAATGACGTAAATGGATTTACTTGAAAAATCAAATAATATTGTTTTTGGACATTCACAAATGCTTGTTTATACTCAAATCAAGGTCGATTTAAAAATATTATTGTCCTCGTCGTAGTCCATGTTTGCTTTACTTCACTGTGAAAAGAAGTCAGAAGAGGAATTCTTCCAGAACCGAATTATGATAATCATGCAAGTAATATACGAAATAAAAATTAGAGGTAACATTCGTGGATGTCTTCGTCTGTAGCATGTCTTTTATGCCAACTAAATGGAAAGCATATGTGAATTTTTAGGGTACATTGAGTGGTTAAAGTTAAAGGGTCCAATGTCCAATACAACTGACTAAATTGAATTAGCTTAAATAACTCGAAACCGACAAAATAATTTGGATTTGAACTTTTTTGGTTTTGTATCATTGTATCTGTGATAATTAATGCTTCAACAATCAATAGACGGTAATGAAACAACTCGTTACAGTTTAAAAAATGATTATATTTAATAATTTTAAAAAGTAACAAAATATAAATATGGTACATTCAAAAAAGAAAGTACATTGAAATACCCTTCGATTATGTATTATAACATTTATAACAAACGCAGTTACTCAATCACACTACCTAATTTATTATACTAATTAACTATTAACTACACAGTCATAACGTAGAAATGTTGAAATGTTATCTAGAATTTTTAAACAAAAACATAGCATATTGTGTAATCATCAGTAATATAAACTCATTACTTTCATATCAGTAAGAGACATTAAACAAATGCGCATGCTTTCTTCTGAAACGCTAAAAAAAGTTAAAAAGCAACGATAATTCAAACAGGTAACTTAAAAGGGCCTAAATTTATGTATCGTCCGTCGGTCCCTTCTAAACTCTATACTAAATATGTATAAACATTGTCAAAATCTTGGAACAACATGCCCACGTTTGACTGTTGTATACAAAAAATATAACAGTAGTAAGTAGTAACGACATTTTACATGAAGTGTACAGAAAACTATCACAAAAATAGCTTTTTATTGAACTGCAATACAATGAATGTAGTTTATTGTCGAAGAAACGCTTACCAATATATATATATACACACAAGCGCCTAACGCCTGAAACCATTGAACCTATAAAACCTTTGAAAATTATTAGTTTACTGTAGTGAAGAAAGTGAACTAATCAAAATAAAATATAATCTCACTAGTTTCTATTTTCTTAGGCCAATCAAATTTCAATAGCTTGATGTTGTCGGATGATAATCGCCTAAAACAAAAAGAGTGATTTGGATTAAGTTGATGCACAAAATTTTTAAAATAAAATTTTTATCTGAACAAAGTAACCATTTGACATGTTTCCCTCGTTTGATCCGTATTTTGACCTTCCCCAACCAGAAAATTTCGGCGACGAGGAGGAGAGATACTCGTACTCACCTCTTTGATATTTTGGAGATCGGCTGTAAGAACTTGACAAAGAAGATGGAGTAGAAGACGAAGGGGCATCACCACCACCACTGGTGCTGGAGGACTTTTTGCTATCTTGGGTGTTATCATCACTGTGATTACGGCGATGAACACCTATTATTCCACATGGTAGTAATTTCATTAAATTTAAATACAGTAATTACGGCAGACGCTTATTTTGGTCAGCAAATTAGCGTTGCAGTTAGGGTCAAAATGATATTTTTTTGTCCTTGTGAAAGAATTCAGTCCATTGTTGTGGTATTTGTGAGTACGGTCCTGCGTGCATACTAGAGATGTTGAGTTAGGTAGACATTCATTCACAACCTTTACAATTTAATTGCTTACAATTTTAGTAATCTATGAATACGTTAAAACTAAAAGTAAAATCTATATTTAAGTTGTATAATATTGCAGTACAAAAGTTTTTATTTTACAGTGACGAAAATAAGCTCATTTTACGCAAATTGACTAAAATATTTGGCAAATTAAATTAAATACACAAAAACACTAAACTATTGAAACAAGAGATTTATTTACATGTATTTATTTTCAATTATATACTAACTACACTTAAACACATTAAACACAACGATGCAAAATATTTTAATATAAACTCACTCATCCCATTTCCTCTGAATATGCTTTCTAATTTTCTGGTCAAAAGCTGTAAAAAGTACGTGTGCAACCAAAATCCTCATCGTTTGCTTTGTCAAAAAATATGGCCAATGTTACAACAACAAGAATTTCATGAAATTCATAGAAAATGTTTTATAATAGCTGAGAAACTTGTTCGTCAAACATTGCAAAAATTATTACGCAATTTTGTACAATGCCTACACAAAAGCTCTTTCATTCATTCACAAAAAAAAAACCGAAAATGTAATTTTATAAAAGCGGATACAACTAAAATTACTTTACAAAACAAGCAAAGCAACCCTACATTTTCTCATTTTTTCCATACATTTACATTCACACGCTCACGCAATTACTGAAGAGAGGTTTAGCAACAACATAAGATTACTTGCACAGAATTTTTGCAAAGTGAAACATTTAGAACATAACCTGAGAGATTCATTATTTCATTAAATATTTGTGCTTAAGAAGTGTAATTTCAAACTCAAGTTTACTAATGAGCATAAAGAAGACATATAAAAGCAACTTTGTTTCTTCTTCATTATAGTTCATTCATTATGATGATCAATTCATCCTAAATATCGTTATATTATGAGCAGATTGAAATGTAAAGGTGAAACTTTTTTTTTGCCTTTCGATCAGCCGTTTGGGAGCTGTGCCGGGGGCTTTTTTGGTTTGACTCATCAAGAACACCTATTGGCCTCTTCAGATTTTTTAAACTAAAATATCAATATCAATAAAAACCATTAGGTACATAGGCGGAGTCTTTATATTTTTCAATTTTCCTTTAAAAAATATGGCAGCTATAATAAATTGCAACTTTGTTTCTTCTTCATTATAGTTCATTCATTATGATGATCAATTCATCCTAAATATCGTTATATTATGAGCAGATTGAAATGTAACATGAAATGTGAAACTTTTTTTTGCCTTTCGATCAGCCGTTTGGGAACTGTGCCGGGGGCTTTTTTGGTTTGACTCATCAAGAACACCTATTGGCCTCGAAAGATTTTTTAAACTAAAATATCAATATCAATAAAAACCATTAGGTACATAGGCGGAGTCTTTATATTTTTCAATTTTCCTTTAAAAAATATGGCAGCTATAATAAATTTGAATAGTGCTGAATTAAGCATATACTGCATATAGTGTACGGAAGACCAAGAAAACTGTAAATGGCCCTGCGACAGCGTCTGCGTTAATTAGCTCATGTAATTACGTTGCATATTGTCGTTTTTCAACATTTTTGATGATGTGTACATTATTACCTGATAATGAGTGTTTATGCATATAGTATATAACAATATCTCCAAAACTTAGTAAAACATTGACTACAACGATAACACTCGATTTTAAACCGTTTTAATAACACAAATGAAGAGAGGACAATCGCCTATTGTCGTGTCGGTGGATGAAATAAGGCATTACACCATTGTATTGTGCAAAGTAGACATTTCAAACTGCCATAATAGCCAGTGCCTGTGCAGTATGCTGTGTAAACTATTCTGATGGAAAATCAAGAGAAATTACTTCCATTCTTGCAGGTGTGTAAAATATATTATACATATATCCTTGCTCAGTGGTAAATTGTTAGATGCGGAAATGCGGACGTTACTTGCAATCAAGTATTTACAAGTGTCAGTGCTCAACCAAAGAGTACCAAATTGGTTCGACAATGGCAATTACATAATATATAATGTAAGGCCATTATTCGATTTTAAGTGCCACGCGGTTTGCAAAAGATGTCAACTGAAGGCATAATACAGATCGTATGACAGATATCATTCGTCAATCTCTTATGTAATCTAAAAGTTACCTTTCACTCTTTAATCTCTTCATCTCATCCATCTACCGCGACCTCGATCAGTGTAACGTGCAGGTAACGATCTTTCTCTATTATTGTCAGGACGCTCATTGCTATTGCGCCTTTCTTCCTCTTCGTCTTTGTGGTGATACGGCCTCTTACTTGACTTAGGTAATGGCTTTCGCCTTGATGGAGGAGGCTGTTTGTTCAAGCTGCCCTGTTGTTTCGCCTCCTCCACAGCTACTGCACGAGCATCCCTTTCCATGCTTGCACTTCCATGACCACCTTCCCCACTAACACTACCTCCGAAGCTATAATTTCTCGCGACTGGCTTCCATTTTTCATTGTGCCGTACTTTACCCCTCGGATTTCTTTCTTTATCAAAGAAGCCTTTTTCAAAAATGTGAACATGTTGAACTTCGTCACTACTCTCACCATAATTATTGCTGGGACGTGGAGGACCATGTGATATTTCATTGGAAATCTCTTGAGGTACTGGGTATGGGCGTGGCTTTTCATTGTTAACCTGATTGTAATCATCATGAGCATTTAAAGTTTCTTGTGATGGTCCGGTTGGTGTCACCGGAGACAGTGATTGGTGATATTCTTGAACTAAATGTGGTGGCAGCGACGACGGTGGTGAGGAAGATTGTTGTGGTGTTGGGGGTGGGCCACGAATATACTTTCTCTCGTCCTCATACTCATCTTTGGCAACGCTAATATCGAGACTGTCAGGCGTTTTATGCTCACCTTCTGCGTTCATTTACACGGAACAATTATATAAATAACAGCTCCAATTTTCAAATTATTAGTGGAAATAATAATAGCAATGTAGGTAGATATAACGCGTGCAGTTTTATGCATGTTAAATGCTAACTTAAATGTGTGTACTGTACACACAGAGCAGAAATGGATAAAAATAAAAATAGCATATTATTGTGCTTCGTGACTAAATACGCTACAGATTTGTTTGCATAACGTGCAGTGCAGTCGTACAAAATCTAGAGAAAATTTCCTTGCGTGAGTGCCAGATATAAGATTTACCCGTGAACAACGGTGGAGAAGATTACAAATCAAGACAAAAGAGGGGAGATTTTTGTGCGTTAGCCGCCAACATTTTTCAAATCCTTCGTTTATAGCATTGAAAGTTATGGTTTGAATATGTGCTTATATATTTTAAGTATTATTTGAATTTTGAAGTTAGGCATCTGCATTTCAATAATGTAGTCACTTTGTGATAAAAACAACTTAAACAAGTCCTAGCGGACTAATTCACATCAATGCTTAAAATTGTAGACTTTCCTTAATTTAAAACAATAACAAATGACACATGTGTATAAATTAGGTATTAAAACATTTATCGTTTCTGCAAGGAGAGACAAAACAAGAATTTTTTTGCACGATAAAATCAAGCTTGAAAACATTCTTTTACAGATCTTATATGTGCGTACTTGCTGGCAGCAAACATATTTTTTACGGAAGTCAGTTTTTTATCAGACCAGTAAATATTTTCGGATAAACTGTACAAAATACAATAAATTTAAACTGCGAGGAAAATACTTTATTTTTTTGAGTTAGTTGGTTCAGGTTGTTGGGAGTAAAAAATTGACAGTAAAATGAATGAGTAACTTCCGTTTTAAAATACATCTTTTGTGTAGGTATGTCGACTTACTAAAAAGGTATTATTACCTAAAATTGTATTGGAGGAAAACGTGTAAGAATCGAATGTATGTAATAAATCAGTGAAATGCTTTATTTTTGTCACGAAAGGTAGTGCTGTCGAATTAGCATTAGCTTGCACTTTGAAATCACGAATAAAATGAAAAGCAAGTTCTGTTTTAAAAACTCGCTGCTGACAACACAATATATGATAAATACATGAATTTAACATCGAGTTCCCACTCTTTATCAAAGTGACGGGGACAGACATCAGACCACATGCAACAACTCAAGAATTTTCGCGTTGCTTTAGATTCCACGCCCAAACTGTTTTGCCGTCATGTCATGTCGTAATATTATTTCCTGAGAAAAAAGTTTTCACACTTTTATGTTAGAGGATTAGGAAACTATCTTCTTGAGTTATGAATGATTAGAAAAATGGTAGGTCTGATTGTAGTGTAATTTTTACAGACAAAACAGATTACGCTGAATAAAAATTCAGAATTCATGAGCGAGATATTATAAACTTGTTTCAGACATTTAAAAAAATGTGTGTATTGTAACATAAAAACTGAAGGTAAATTGAAGTACAGTACTCGAGGTTGAGAGCTATTTCGAAGAAGGAAATAGCATTTAAAAAATGCAATGGGAAATGCAAAACAGCAATGTAGATCGGTAACAAATGTAATATGCTAATTGGAGAGATAGAGATAAGGTAAATGGTACTGCAATAATGCAGTCTATCTTCTTAAGAAATTCATTAAGCAATAACTGCAATTTTGACGAGCATTATTATGAGCTTTCATCGGTGTCGTACCTGCTGACATAATATCACGATTCGATTAGCTTTCTGTTGTCGACGCAAACATTCACAACCTACACCAATGCAATATTTGCATATTAGTCATCCAATCCAGTGGTCATTTCAGTTTAATTAGAAACTTGCCGTCTTCCTACATATTAAAAGTTCGGTCCTTCAACAAATGCGGTTGACGCATGCAAAATAATGGTTATAAGATATAACAATCTTTATATCTGCCAATGAAGTACCATTTAAAACTACGACCGGAAGTGTATTTTAATCTAACCGCAATTTGTGATCTTGTAATGTTAACCCCTCTATAATATACATGATCGTAACTCGATCGTTCGATTTGAATTTATGCATACGGTTATGGTGCTATTGTTTGTTATCATCACAAAAATAACCAGAGAGAGAGTTGGACAAAATAACAAACTTAGACTGATTACAACCTGTCGACGTATTATAATATTTGCGGTGTCAAGATGTCAAAGCGAACAACCACTTTTAATGACCTTTTTGATAAAAAGTGTCAAAACCAGTCTGTACGTTCAATCATAGTGTTGAAAATTTCCTTTCTCAGAAAAAGACAAAAGTACGTGTACCGAAATACACACCAAAGCTGCCCAGTATATTCCTCAATTTAGCTAATAGTTGTTAACTTTTTTTTACCTAATCAGTGATATTCCGAATTTAGGTATATCTTTTATATGTAGGCATGTACCAATTTTGCAGTATCTCACGCTTCATCTTCACAAGTAATTTGTGTAATTTTTTTTAAAGAGACGTAGAAAAATGGAATGAACAAATTTTGGTATAAATTTAATAAGAATATGTAGCTATATTATTTTTTACTACGTGCCATTCATCGAATAATTATGTAGTTAGGTTTTCTGTTTACCAGAGGGAAGGTTATGTATTTAAAGGTTCACTTAAATGTCAAAATTACCACATGATGTAACGTTCCTTAAAATTCATTTGATATCAACTCACCTTTTTGACCTAGACGTTCCTGTTGTTTTCAGTAGACCAATTATTTACAAATTACACTACAATAAACTCTCGTCGAATCTATCTACTTTATGCTTGTACATTGCTCTTTCCACACAGACAATAATATAATGGGAAGTACACGCGTCTTAATATGAAATTGAGAGACTTGGTAGACACAGAACAACACTCATCATTTTTTTCTGCTCGACGGAAACCCTATTTTTTAAAACTAATTAGTGTCTATTTATATTCAGACCCTGCACGAAAATTTAAATAAATACATTTAAGCTTTATTACTTTCGTTTTTGCATTCGTCCCTGACCTGTCCATTTTAAAAGAAATATTTCTGACCGGTTCCTGCTAATTAAAGTAGACGTTCTACTTCATTAGATGCATTAAATCTTATTGGTTAAGAAATCTTCACAAAACTCTACTTAAAAAACTTCATACGCTTGATCAATTTGTAGTAGAAAATTTGCATAAATAAAGTCTTAGATAAACTAGACTGCGTGGCTGACCAATGAAGCCTTACCTACGAGAAGCTAAAGCTGCAGACTTGTCAATGATAACAAAATTTTTAACATTTTCCACGTGAGCATTTCATACGAAACAGATTTCAACTTACCGGTAACAAAGCAATTTTAAACATACATATATAAAGTTAACATGCATTCTTAACGTTACATTGATTCATTGACAGTTGAGCTTTCCACAGTCTATTCGAATTCGATTTCGTAGGTAAGCATGAAAGTAAAAGTTGTATTTCAATTCAAATACGTTAAGTTTCTTTGCAATGGTTACATCTCTCATAATTTATCTTGTATATTCATGATCCTGCATTCGCACAATCATTGTTTTGATTAAAATAAGTATTGTTTGCACTATTGTACCTACAAATATGATATCAATATAGATATTACAAAAATGTCAAATCAATTTTACGTACCTACAACAAGTCTTTCTTTTTAGTGGTTTTCGAGGTAGAGATATGAAGATTATAATTATACGCGAGTGTATGTAACTCGTACATAAATATAACATAACTTGAAAATTAACTTGCGTACGTGTACTAGGCGTAGTACACTACTACATCACATTTTCCAATCCCAATTGGCATTAGCTACCTTTCCGTCTTCCTGTTTTCTTACAGGCTACAAAATTTTGCCAATGTTGGGCCCGCAGTGATCTTTATTTACCTGGTCACACTTTAATACTTAAATTTCATGTCTACAAGTGCCACCAATTACAATCAGTACTGACAATCAGAACCTACATGTACCCACGTATGTACACACTCAGTTATCTAGAACATACAAAATGTTGATTAATGAACATCATTTTTCACAGTGAAGTTATATGATTTTTTAAACAATCCTACTAACAGGTGCAGCACATAGTGTACCAAGAAAATTAGGCAACTGAAGAATACGCAACTACGCTGACTGCTCTTCTTCAATAATTTGGCCAATGCAGTAGCGTGAATCTTTAAATATAGTTACATTTTGAGCCAGTAACTCACCGGACGAAGATCAAACCAGATAAACAAAAATCAAGTTTCGTTGCCCCTTATCCTACATGTTTCGCCATTACTGTACACAATAACGATTGATTGATGGCGTCGCATTCTGCGTAACTCGCTCTTCGTGCTATCCTGTAGATGATGGGTACCACATTTCAACAAACAAAGGAAATAAACGCCAAAACAAAAGGCCACGTATAAACTGCTAACTTTTCTTTCTCTCTGAGAGAGACAACACACGTGGCTATTGCACTGCCACTGCTGACCAGATCGTCTTCATCTTTTAAAAAGTGCATTGTTATTTCTGTGATAAGAGCACCAACCAACTTTCAAACATATCCGTAACATATGCAATGTAAACCATTCATTCTTTGTACACTGTTACAATGTTGCATCAGTTGAATAGTATACTCGAGTTGTCTGATGATGATGGGTCATTGTTAGTTTTGTTGTATACACGTTGTGAACTGTACATACGTGATGATGATGATCTAATAAATTTTTGAACAACGAGTTTTAAAAGTGCATTTAATGGTGTGCATGTTTTTTCTACTACCTTGAATTTTTATATAAGGACGTTTATCGTTTATGATATGATGAGATGTAAACTCTCACGATGTCAAACCGAGTGTTTATTTAGATTATCTTTAAGGATAGAAAAGGATAAAATTTTACGAACAATAGCCCCATTTGCTTTCTCGCTACGTGTAATAAAGTATGGATCTATCATATTGCACATTATGTTTGTAGATAATAATTATGGGTTTAAAATCACAGGCGCAGAAGTGCGCTGTAACGATTTTCATGGGGAAAATGACAATTTTACTAATAAAAATAAAAATAGCAGGGTAATGGATAAATAGTGTATAAAATTTTACATATATATATTGTACCATTAATCATGACATGACAGGAGGAAGTGCATATATATATGGACAGTAAACCAGGTGCACAGAAAATGCAGGTACAAGGTACATGTAACGTCCTGCAAGAAAACAATAAATGACAGTTGTAATATCACAAGGTCATTTTTATGACAAAGGTGACAATAAAGATGGTAAGAACGTGACACGTGTACACACCTACGGAATTAAGATTAAAAAAGATTTTCCCTACACACTAATGGTGACTACACTTTCGAGCGTCACAACAAAAATTGCAAATTAGAGAAGCGTGAAAAGTGTAAAAAGACGCACTGCGTACCTAACAAATGAAAAGTAAAATGAAGAAGTTATTTAAAGAAATTTTATACTGTTTCATCATTATAATCTATAAAGTTTAGCTGGGTAATAGTAAAATGAATATGTGGCTAAAATTAGCACCAAGGTACGTAGATAGGTAAGTCCTGTGACTTGCCGATTTAACGAAATAACAATAATAAAAGTGTTTTTGTTGCGTTTATTTTGTCAAGCGTATTAGAAGATATGTAGTGCAGTGCATTTTTGCTATCTAATAACTACTCTTCATACAAACTACCTTGACACAGTAACGTATCTAATGTTCAGGGTTATAATTTGAACTCTCTTTAAAGGGAAAGCTGCGAAACCAAAATATGTATTATACTAGTCGGTGACATATGCATTCTCTCACCAACATTAACATATACTTATCATTAGTTAGTATCCCCTAAAGCCTAATTTAATTAGGGATACTGCATTTCATGATTCGATACATGTATGTATACGAAATAAATTTTCATATTGTCAATTTTTGTGTGCACGCTGTAATTTAAAAAAAAATCATTTTATAAAGATGGCATTAACGCAACTAATTAAACATTCAGATCGAAAAAACTCATGGCGCCACAAAGGAAAAATTCTGTTTTCAGTTTAATTACTGCAGCAGGGAACCCCAAAGACGAAAGCCGAGCATAAGTAAGTGGAACATACATAAAGTACCTTAAGAACTCAAGTTGACCAAAAATAATATTTTAATGCCGGCAAATTTCTTGTCACTTTTTGTATAACCATTTTACAAAACGATCGGTAATAATAAGCTGATCATGTACTTAATTGTAGCAATAGTTTCGTCTCCGTGAGTTGAAATTTGCATAGACAAAAATGATGAAAAATTACTCTCGAAATTCGCATAATACACTACCTAACGTTCGTTTTCTGTTTCCTTTCATTTATCAATGTGTCAGTCAACACTATCAAATCAAATAGAAATATTACTTCATATCGAGACAGGTATCGACTTTTCTATTCGATTTTAGCAAACCAGAACTTCTAGTTTTGTTAATTTTGTACGTTTTCCAACAACAAAAATCTGCATAATCATCCCACTAACCAAGCTAATAGTCAATCGTTATCTCAGCAGGTAGACGATGACGTATTTTTAGTATAGCTTTGTCCCTCGTACGCCTCGCTGTGATAATAGATATTTTCAGTGAAAATCGATCCAGTTCCTCCTACTAATGGTATAAAAATCTAAATATTTTTATAACAATCTACCGTCTACCAAGGTAAAGTAGGGACTTTTTAGAAGAAAGAATTACTTTTAGTCATTCATATCACATTAATTAACTCATGTACTGAAGTGATACATAACAAGAGTGCGATTTTTACCAACATAATTGCTTTTAGGTTTGTATGTATCTGATAACACGGCTAATGCTATATCTGTGTAATTTTCGTTTCACGGCTACCAAGAATAATGATATGAATAACGATTTATCTCACGCAACACTAGTGGTAGTGGTGAATATATAGCTATTAACCTATGCAGTTTTTCTTTCGAATCGTTCAGCTGGGGCCAGATAAACATTTTTAAATGACATTTAAGTGCTTCTGTACATGTGTTTTGGCACATTTAACTTTACACAAACCAAAAGTAATATATCAGTAGTCAGTAGTACAAGAACATCTGGTATTCTGGTTAAGTCATAATATTATACACTTGTATAATTAGTGCCAAATTTGAGGGAGGAGAAGAGGAAGGAGAAGTAAACAAAGCGATAAGTTTTTATTACATTATTCCACAATTACAATACCTAAAAGTACGGATGTGTAGTAAGTCAATTTATGAGAATGGTTGAAGTTGACAAGAGAGAGTTAATAGAGCCATCACTAAACAACCGTATTGATTGGCCGTCTAAATTGACAGATTGATTTAATAAAAATGTGCTTATACCAGTACCTAATGTAATAAAACGGAGGGTGTCAGCGATACAGATCAATGAAAAAAAAAGTTTCATCATGTCGCCTGTCAATAATTATTAGTAACATGAAATCAGACGTCCTTTTAGTTGATTTGGTTTATTTAATGGAATAATGGAAATGTTTGTCAACTTGTAATTTAAGATTTACAAGTTTAAACATGACAAAAACGGCAATAAGATCACCATAAAACGTTTTTTGCAATCATTAAAAGTTGT
>JAHZNB010002877.1:0-14230 GCA_027744295.1 Callyntrura guangdongensis | reverse complement strand
AGAATCCAGTCCCATTGATAACGTTTTTTCATTCACCTTTTTGTGACTGTGACGTCAGTGGCTCGGACAGAGATACACGCATTGCTATTTTGTACTTTAGGTATGGATTGTATGTACATATGTATTGTATCTTTGTATGTATTTACAACTACAAGCGTAAAAGCAATGGTTGTTGTGTTGTATCAGGTGATTGCTGACACAACAAGGGCATCCGGCACAAGCAGAAGCACAACATTAGTTACCGTTAACACAGTATTCGCCCATATTGTCTTCGTTACCCCATTAATACAAGATTCTTTCGCGGATTATGTTAAACTTGTTAAAAGGGAAAGTAAAAAATCCAGTAAATGATGTGTAAAATATATTGAAAAGGGAATGTAAAAAATGCATCACCTGCAGCCCCAGCCTATCCTTCATTTCACCATCCAATAATCCAATCCTCCAACGCTGCTGTTCCGGTCCGAGGTTATTTTAGGGGTCAGTTGATAACTTGATAACATTCCCAAACTGCTTGTCGTTTAGGGATTTTAGAAGTCAGGACGCAGCCCTAATGTGTTTTCTTTGATTGAAGGATAAATGGAACATCTTGTAAGACTCGAAGTATCTGTCGTCTTTGGTATGTAAAAATACGGTAATGAATAAATATTTGTAAAAGTATTTTATCGGGAAAGGAAAAATCGAAAAAATGCATATTAATACTTTACTAATTTATTTGATATTTAGTGGTGGGGACATAATTTGCTTGTTGGGCCAAAGGACGGAGTGTATTTACTTTAATCGGTCCTGATATACACGTGAACAATTTCGCGTTAGCATTGTTTTAGAAGTTGCTTTCCAGGAGATAATAAGTAGCAAGATGCATCATCACCGAGGAGGCGCCAGTAGTGGTCTTCCCACAGCACCTCCCCCACCACTTTTATCCTCCCGTTCTCTTGGACCACCATCTAGGTAGAAGTCATATTGAATCCTTCTTCCTTCCTTCCTCCTTCCTTCTGGTGTCATAGTCATGAGACACGTGTGTGCGCCGTGCGGTAAGTATGCATGTAATATCTAACATAATATATGTGTTTTTTTATTTCGGGGTAGACCCAGTGGCAGGTCTCGTTCTCCAAGTCGATCTAGATCTCCCCGTGGTGGCAGTAAGTACCACAGTAGTGCCGGACGTAGTGAACGAGATACTCGAGATCTTAGGGACCGTGGCGATCGAGAACGGGAAAGAGAACGAGATAGGGACAGAGACCGAGAACGTCGTCGATCTGCTAGTCCTTATAACAGGTCAGTTGGCAAGCTAGTAGTTAATATTATTTTTAGGTGGCATTTTGCACGTGAAAAACCAGGTTTCTTATAATATCAAATGTAGAAGTGAACGAGATCGTGACAGGGATAGGGACAGGGAAAGCAGAAAACCTGTTAGTACTGTAGCGACGAAAACTAGCTCAAGCTTGGAAGCTTTGCCCGCCATCAGCCTTATCCAATCAGAAAATGCATTGACTCGTTCGATAATCCGAAATATTCTGAATCCTGAGGATGTTAAGATACCTCGACGCGTCAATGAAGGGTCCAAACCAATTTTTGAACGGGAAGAGCTTCGCGAAGCAATGGTACGTCGAATGAGAGCTAACGACAATGAAGAAAATCCCCCACAATCGAATGTTTACATTCAAGAACCAACAGTAACACAACAACGTGTTGTGGCTATTATTAGAGAACCAGTCGGTGGCGACTTGTATTTGGCTTCAAAAGATTCTTCCTTTCAGCATCATGCTATATCCGCCAAATTGTCTTCATCAGCAGCGACGGGTTTACAACGTTTATCACCAGAGCCATCTCTTCGAACTTATCGTCGTTCGGCATCCCCTCCATCAAGAAATATTCGACAAACCGGTAGACTTCCATCTTCCCCTGCTCCACCTCCACCCCAGTTGCCTTCCCGAGGTCGATCTACAGACCGAGACAGAGAGCGGGAGCGAGACCGAGAAAGAATAATTCTAGACAGGGAACGAGAACAAGTTCAGCGAGCTATTGAAAGAGAACAAGGTAATCGTGGCAGTGGACGCGACAGAGAACGGGAAAGAACAGTTCTTCCAGAAAGAGAGCGGGATTTACTTCACGAAATACGTGGGGCTGACCGTGACAGGGAAAGAGAAAGGGAGCGTGAGCGAGAACGGGATATTCGGGAGAAATCCCGATTTAGCGGATCGGCAGTGTCTCATCATCCTTTAGATCGTATAGAATCCCATCGTGCTAGATCTCGAAGTCCTATCAGTAGAATACCTCGAGAAGACGGAAGAATGCGACGGCGTTCCAGATCACATTCAGTGACGCCCCCACCAATGCCAGAGGAAATCAGGAGGCAGTTAATCGAAAGGCAGAGAAATATAGACTTGAGAAATTCGCTAAGCAGGCGACCTGCCAAATTTTTAGTTGAGGTACAAATAAAGGGTTTTAACTATTGACTTATATTATAATATAATACATAAAATCAACTGCTCTGAATACAAAGATCATGCGTTAATCATTTGATTTTAATAGCACGTCGAACGTTCTAAAGGTGAACGAAGTAGTCTTCCAACTAGGGGAAGAGGACGTGGTGGAGGATTTCCTGGCAGAACTGGGAGAGGTAAAAAATACATACCAGCAAGATTATTTAGCTACCAAGCCACTTTAGCAACTACAACGAAGAAAGGCGGCATCACAGTTGCACGATCCTTGGAAATAACGAAACTAAATAGTACTCTTGCTGCAAATTGCTTGAAACCCAGTGCTGCTTCTAAAACATAATTTGTTTGCATTTCTTCCTTAGAGCCTTTAATTCCTTGATGCTTGTTTGCTTTCTATATACACCACCTTCATGTGTAGGTATGTACATAATTGACTTAAATGTCTACGTATTATAATAAGTACATAAGTACTGAACAGTTGTACATGATCAACTAACATGACATGAAAAATGCTTGTATGCATTTTAATCTAGGGTAAGATTTCTTATTGTTTGTTTCTTTGCTAAAAATGTGTAATTGTGTATTTTTTCCTTTATTACTTTTGTTCATAAATTATAAATCATTATTTTTATAGTCTATTGAAAAAAGTCATCTTCTTCTAGTTCAACTAGACTGTGCATGTATTGTTGCCTGTTCTTGCCAAAAGTAACATACTAATTTTAAAAAAAACATTTGTATTTGTTATAAACCGTTTCCTTCATTACTGCAAACAGGACGAGAGGATGGCCGTGTGTGGGTTCATGACATGTATGAACATGAAGGCGATGACGAGCCCAAGAAAGGAGATTAACTATTACGTGTACGAGTATTGAAAATATGCAATTATGAAAGAAATACTGTTTACTTATGCATATTTATTACGTTGTGTAATTATTATTATTATATTGAGTACAACCACGTAATTGCCCTTACTTAAAATAACTGTTTTAGATACTGTACAGTAAGCTTAGTACATTTAGTCGTTTTGTCTAAAAAAATGTAACGTTCCAGGGGGTAATAAGGAAAGTGCCTACTCTTGACTTTATATTTTTAATGTTGTACGTAAATGTCATGTTAAGATATTTGTAAAAATATCTTTCGTCCTACATGCTTTGAATCACTTAATAATTACCTATTACCCTACCTTTTTGTTTTCTTATAATAAAAATTATAATTGTTTTCTTATGTTCAACAAGAAACTTAAAACGTTCAATGTAATATTGTATGATTTAACACAAATAGGCATGTTTAATGTTTGTAGTTTGAATAAATGGTGGAATCTATATAATGTACGAATTTTAATAGTAATAATTTCGTTCATTGCAATTTTTGTGAAATGCAAAATAAAACGTTATCATTTTATTATCAACCTTATTCTTATTATGTATCACAAAAAGTATTTTCATCGTTTCCTGTTTGCACTCCTTTTTGTTTCCTTTTTGACCTTGTCCTTGTACGCCTTCTTTGCCATTTGTTCACTTGCCTCCACAGTCATCCTGTACATTCTTTCATTGCTTGCTAGTACTTCTCTTACCAAATCTGGGATATCCAGAGACTCCACTCGTGCAGCTGCTAACATTGCTTCAGTTCCCTCCCCGCCGGACACGGCGCCATTCATTTGAAAATATGGAGCTCCGTAATTCATGGAAGGCGCTAACAAGGACCGTTTCGCTTTGGCAGCTTGTAATCCGCTGACCGATTTATATTTGAATAGTTCTGGCAAAAGAATTTCAGTGTAGTCTGGGTCCTTCCAAGTTGTCCGCTTATTTCGTTCTAGTGATTCCTTAGCTATCTTTTTCATCTTTTCTTGGCTTTTTTCCTCTCGTATTTTCTCCGATCTTAAGCGTTTTACTTCTGTCTGATAAATTTCCTTCTCTAAAATGTTTTGAATGTTTTTCTGATGACGGGAGGTGGGCGGCTCCGGAGGAATGGGAAGAGAACTCAATCGTTTACTACTTGATGAAGAGGTGGAAGCATAGGATTTTGATTTACTTATTGATTTTGACTTGGACTTATCCAAAGGACTGGCGCTCCCAGTGCCACCTCCACTAGTACCTGAACTGCTTGTGCTCGTTTTCACTTTAACTGATTTGCTACCGGACTTTGTACCACCGGAGGACGTATTCTCAGTAGACGATGTCTTCTTTTCTTTTCCTGACACCAAAGATGACGATGACTGTTTCAGCGACTTGCTGGAGCGTCTCTTTGATATAGATTTTGATTTCGTAAAACTGCTTAATGTTGAATCCACCTGGATAAATGTATTATCGTCATAATCATCCTCCTCTTCTCCTTCCATTTCTCCTCCAGTACCAGTGTGACGACTCTGGCTGCTGACATTCTTATCTGGCCACGAGAAAGATTTGGACTCTTTTTTAACCCCTTTGCTCCCACTAACGCTACTTGGCACTTCATCCACAAAAATACTTTGCAGAGGTTCGTCAGCATCTTGCATCGCTTCGTCGTACTCCTTGGCAAAACTTTTTTCCTCTGCAGACATTCCACTGAAATTTTGCGACTCTGGGTGGTCAGAAATATCCAGGACGCTGTGAAGATTTTCGGCGATTTCCTCCAAAATTCCGCTCTGTTCCAGTTCCGTAGCTGTTCTAATCATGCTCTCGGTGTTTACATCATCCTCATCTTCAATAATACTAAGAATTTCCACCTCACCTTTGGAAGAAGCAATGTCCTCGTCTTTAATGTAATCAGATAAAGGCATGTCCACCACACTAACAAGACTACTAGCCACACCCCCATCACTAATCCAATCTGCGGTGTACTCCGGATCACTTAAATCTTTGAATATGGGCTTTCCTTTCGTCTGTTTCAAAGCCGCTGCCACATTCTCGTTAATGACTTCTTCTTCTTGTTGCTTCAACTGAACAGATTGAGTGTTTTTGAAAGCTTTGTAGGCAGCCTCGGATATTGTCTCCCCACGAGCCAACAGGGCTTTTTCGAACCAATGAGGGTCCTCCTCAGACTTTAATATTTGTGCTCGACTGAAGCCCATATCATCCTTTGTCACCTTTCCAACTGTACTAGGTGTTGGGGACCGTGGAACATCAGTTTCTTCGCCATCTCCACCTTTACCTTCGTCTTTGATAGCACTTGTGTCATGTTGCCCTCCACCACCATCCGCTGGTACTGCTACCGTCACTGCAGTGTTTAACGGCGTTAGCTTTACCGTTGAAGGCACCTTCCATTGTTTCAGCCTCTCCTCTTTCTTTGACGACCTTGTGGTGGCACTCTTTATAGTTGATTTTTTCACCGAACCTTGCGAGTTCACATCTTCAGAATCGTCAGACGAAGAGTCATTCTCGGAATCAGACGAGACTCTCAACTCATTCGTACTCATTGAAATGCTCGTGGTGCTCCCATCACTGAACATTGTTTCCACGCTATCCACTCCAGTTAGCTGCAGTTTCCGGTGTTGGGAGCCGGATTCCGGTACGTGGGTAGTCTGTCGCTGAGTTTTTTTCACTGCGTCATGAAACGGCGAATGAAAGTCATCTTGGTGACCTCTCTGTGGAGGGTTACGAGAATAGCTTGACTTGCTGATACTGTCTTCATTTGATGATCCATGATCCTTCGCTAACCTTGATTTTTTTTCCTTCTCTACATCATTCGCAGGTATTGATCCTCCAACACCGGGGCTACTCCAGTAGTCCTCTTGGGGTTGCTGCTGAAATTGCAGTTTATTACCCAAGTTATTATTTTTACTGTCAGCCGGAATACTACGAAACTGCTGACTTTGACGTAGCGCAGCTCGTGCTTGACCTAGAACATCTTGAATACGACGTCGAGTAGAAGAGGTTTCCTGGGGTGGAGCACCACGGCCAGAGGAAGAAAACGAAACTCTTGGCTTTGCTGCCATTTCTGCAGTAAAAATCACAAAAACGAGTAGGTAATGTGTTAATTAAAACCTACTCCCCTATCAAATTTGATTTTTTATTCTCTACCTCTAAAATTCCCAGGAGGTTGAACCTGTACTAAAAAATACGAGTGAGACAACAAAGTTGTTTAAATATTATTGGCACATGCAAAGGCTACAAGCTAACTTGCAACAGTTGCAAAACAATCCTAGTAGCGCACAGCAATACTTTAGCCATAATCATATGTCCACTCCATTACTACTTTCATTGAACTTGCCTCCGCTCCCCTTCCCATAATCCCAATTCCCATGTCACTCGAGCACTAGGAGCTCTAGATTTCCGGGCAACAGCATTTGTTTTGTCTTTGCAGCTCCCTGACAACGCGTCCCCTCCAACAACTTTACAGCTCGTTTCAAAGAGAACTATCCAGCTGTGTTGTTTGTCTTGGTCTTGATCTAATTCTAAAAGTTCCACCGTGTTTTATTCAATGGCCAATGTGTAAAGTCTTATTTAACAACTACTGAAAAAGGACAGTTTAGTTATCGCTGCAGAAGCTAGTGAATAAATTTTACGCATTTTTTATAAAACTAAAGATTTTTATTTGTCAACTTTTATCATATTTTCCCAACAAACATGGATTTTCAAGATGATAGAAACTCAGCCGCATCTCAATATACCAACTTTAATCATATGAAAAGCTTCTACGATAAACTCATCATTCTTGATTATCGCTCAGAATTTTCCAAGCTCGTTCGAATCAAGCCCATTCATCAGTATTACTTTGCCATTCCAAAGAACCCTGGTGAACAGTACTTCAATTTTGTGTCTATTGCTGCCTGGCTCATTCAGAAATGCAAAAGAAACATATCCATGCCTCAGGAATCAGATGACCCCAATATGGTCACTATTGGAATTTTGGATCACTGTAAAAATATGGGTGGGAGCATTGATTTTGCTCCAAACAAAGTCAAGTCCGGCTCTGGTGCGGAAGTAGTGTATGTTTTGAATTTTTTGGCAGACCAGGCGTTAAAAGCTAATGGACATGCCTGGAAAGAGTATGTCGGAAAAATATATAATACAACTTATTTCATTTTTTTAAACTGTAAAAGTGGCGTACCTCTGCTATAAATATAAACATAATTTCCTTACACTTTGTCTTAAGGTTATCCTGGATTCCACGGAAGAAGCTTCCTGGTGAGCCTGCCGACGATGAAGTGGAAGACCTTCCGGATGATGAAGTGAATGAAATTGACAGTTCGAAAATAGATGAGGAAATCGAGAATCTGGTGTCATCTGATGAGGATGATAATGATGTGGCATGGGTCCAAGGAGATGCTTTAGGTGGACAGGTGAATTCCAAAAATGAGCCATGCATATTTTTATTATTACTATTATTGGTATTGATACTATTGGTATGCATTTGTGTACTACACGTTAGCATTTTATTGGTATTGACAGTTGTTTTTTATTTATTTGATTATTTTGATTGCTGAAAAGCTCCCATAAAAATAATTTACCAAACATTCGCCGTCAGGCCACGTATAGAGCTTGGTGAACTTTTCTCATCATGGCATACCGGCGCTTGATTATATTGTTAAAGCTGAGATATTTACGATGAAACTGAATTTATTGGCTGAGTGTGAATTTGTTGTGATTCTCGTTTATGATCACTACCAATAGGATGCGATCCAACAAAAAATGATAAAGTCTGAGACAGACGCGGAAGAGTGGCGATTGGAAGTGGAGCGCGTGCTACCCCAATTGAAGATCACGGTCAAGTCTGGTAAGATGAAAAATCATGTGTCATTACACCTTACAACATTTTTCCAAGAATCTGCAGTAATGCTGCAGCAGACTTCTGACTTTATAATTCGAAGGATTTCATGTCAATGATTCTTGATGCTATCGTAAAAATATTTTTTCTCTGAAAAAATAACTAAGATGGACAAGACTGGCGTTGGCGACAGGAACAAATGAAAAACTACGTTGAAGGTATCAAAGATGCTATTGACCAAATGGAAAAACCGTTAGAGAGGTTGGTCACAGAAGCCAAAAATGTGTCGGAAAAGGTGATCAGCAGAGAAAACTTCCTCAACACGCAATTCTCCCGTCAATTAGAGGAACTACATGAATCTCAGGTACTTTCAATGGACATGCAATTTAAACATGATCGTGTCAATTACTGTTACCGACTAATAATGAATATACAAGAATTATTGCCGACATTCTTTACCTAGAAAAAACTCTCCCAACTTAAAGAAGTTCATCGTGAACTAAGCAACAAGGTCGCAGATAAAAACAAAACGCTAACACATTTGAATGACGAGCTGGACCAAACTCGCCGTGAGTTGGAGGAACGAGGCACCATCATGGCGGATGGAGCTCCGGTAGTAAAAACGCGGAAGGCTCTGAGCAATTTGAAAAAAGAGTTAGGTGATATGGAGGTGGAAATTGGGGTTATGGAGCACTGCTTATTAAAAGCCATGCTACAGGAGCAATTAATTCTAAGGGATCAATCAAAAGTTTAAGCTAGAAACATTTAATAAAATCAGTGCATACAAATACACGGAGCAAGTTATTGTTTTATGATTTATTCAAGAAGACGTATGCAAAACAAACTGGAATTTTATTGTAAAATAGTGTTAGCTTGCTTGTTGAAATTTTTAACTGAGGTGCTTAATATAGTAAATGTAAACAAAAATTGGTATTTGTTAAGAATTTTATCATGAAATACCGAAAAAAAGTTGTATAAGAATTACCTTACCATGTTTAAATCACGAAAATATCGCCCTAACGAGTGAGTACTCTGGGGTTTTAATTATGGAAACTTGATAGGAACACGCAACTGCAAAAAAGAGAGGAAAAACACAGGATTAGATAAATTATCATTAACACATGTAAAAATCTACTTCCTATACACACTTTCATAATAACAATATTTCTCTAATTTGTCCTCCTTATCATCCCTATCCAAGGTTTACACTCTTCCATACCAAATTTGGGCACACGTGCAAATCATTAGATATTCACTCCACACGCAACGAATTTATTTTTATACGTCAATTAACATAATCCAGTTTATTTTATTTTGTCAGAAACAATGTCTACAGTGCAGGCACGAAAAACATGAAAAATGAATGACATAACCTCTAGTAAAGTCTTGTAAACCTTATTTCATGTACTACATTTTACAAACGTTACCGGTTGTACGTAATGCACATACAGAACTTAGCTGTCAGCGTTACCACTACGAGCCACACAGCGCGAATAGAGAACGCTCTGCATTTTGGCACGTCGACGGACACACCGTAGATGAAACAAATGATGACATTTTAACCATCCCAAGTCATTTTTGACACCTGTATAACAATCCAAAAGGTATCTCGTAATTCAATTCCCTATTTTCCGTAATAAAAATTTCGACATCATCACGCTCATCGTCAGCTGGCAATCTAACTTGGGCTTTACAACGACACTCGCTGTATAGTCATCATTTTTTAGGCACAGGATTCGTGGTACTTTGAACGTACACAAAGTTGCATTATCAGTCGACACATGATACGATATTCATATTTTATAACCTGACAATTTTCGACTGTTGGACATTTTAAACGTGATTACCAACAAATTTATTATTATTACACGTAATTTAGATGGTCAACCTGCAATCTCCATAAAAGTTTCAAGATTACAAAAATCGTTGGCGAGTTTTTCAGAAACCGTTTTGCATTATTATGTCGCCAGTATACCAAACCAATTCTACACTACGACCTCCTCTCCTGTAACAAGTTGTCTTTCCAACATTACATTATTGTGCATAGCAATTGTCCCTAATTACCTATTATTTTGCCATATTTGTAATCTGTTTCGCATAACACAATCTTTTGCATTTTTAGATGCTTCCTTACATAATCTATAATCATTCCATTAACAAAATGTAACGAAATAATTACTGTTTTACAAAAATGTGCTGCTCATGATGATGTGCAAATTGACTATTAATGAAGCTAGAAAACATAAAGTGGCTCGTTGTTATTCACTCACTCGTCATCTTCATTGGTGAGTGTGCGAGGTGAGCACATTTTTTCTTGTCAGTTGTCTATAATCTTGTCGTGTCGTCTCCTATAGCGCGAGAGTGTGTTGGCTTGTGCCGTATTTGTGGGGGTATGAAAAACAACATCCACACAAAATGGATTTTTCTGTAGTTTTCTCACTTTTGATTCTTTCCCCCTTTCCCCGAAAATGAAACATGAACTTGCATAGGCATAAATTGCATTTCATGATATTGCCTCATCATCAAACTGCAGCAGCACAGAGCAATCGCGGTTTACATCATAAAAGTTGTTGTACAAATGTTACATTAAAAGTTATAAATTGCCCATGCGCAATGTACAAAATGTGCATTACTCATTTTTACTCACGGATGCATTATACACGCTTCGCTTCTTACTAACAATTTACTGATAAAGGATGACAAGCAAAATATCATGCGCCGATTTCCATTCCAATTCCTTGTCAGATCCAAAAGACACTTTCAGGCCATCATCATCATGACACTGGGAAAAGGTAGGAAGGAATGTAATCAAACCCTCCTGTCTGTTGTCGCACTCGTCCGTCAAGTCAATCTCAGTTGACGGAATAGAGGTAAACGATAAGGATGTAACGCTAATGAGCAACTACTGAAAAAGTCAACCCCCGCCGAACTTGGAACCCCCATGGGGGTCAACCATTTTGGGTCAAACTTTGCATAACGCCATAACTACCCATTGTGTATCTGTGTACCAAGTTTCAGCTATTGCTATCATTTAAAAAAATTGTGACCCCCACTGACCCCCAGGGGGTTGACCCCAAACCCCATCCTCGAACTCATAAGAGCTATTAAGCATATCTATCGATTGGTGAAAACAGAATTTTAAAATTCGTTTGCGTTCAAAAGTTATCGTGCTAACAGACAGACAAGAAGACAAACTCATTAGCTACTGAATACTTTTTCAGTAGTTAACAATAATAAAACGTAGGAATGAAACATGCTATATGCCAGGAAATTAAGTAATAACAATAAAACGGGACACTTTATATTAAAAGAAATGACAAGGCACCAAATCTCTCATCTCTGGATAAATTACATTTATGAGTTAAGACAATGATATTATGATGCAAGTATTTTGTATTGTGAAATGACTCCTTTTACATGACCCACATTTTTTTCAATTACTTACAAAGTTGTACATTGTTAGCTCTTTTAGTCCAAAATATGCTGAAATACAATGTGCCTTAACGTTTGAACCCTCCACAATCTACACCCATTTGGAAAGGTGCACATCTCATTGTTAGCTCTTTTAGTCCAAAATATGCTGAAATACAATGTGCCTTAACGTTTGAACCCTCCACAATCTACACCCATTTGGAAAGGTGCGCATCACCACGTACTCCTGGCATATATTGCTGCTTTGATTATATCATGTTTACTATTTACCTAAAAACTCCACTTCAGACTACAGACAGATCATGTTTAGTGATACTGATACTGAATTGTAAAACCAGTTATAAGGCGAATGATCTCAATAGTCAGACTGACACAAAGGTTCCTTCTTAATTAAACCCCCTGTCGAAAACTCCATAAATTCTCAAAGATTTGATCCTTGCGACGCCTGATACAGAATTTCTACTTCAGTCACAACTAGGATGTCTAAGAATAGAACATTACCAACACGAACCCTTTTCATGCTTTTATGATGTCTCAACAATTCAACCATGTCGTTTTTCACCTGAGAATGAAGTAAAAATGCATAAATGACTCGGTTGCCGTGGTTGCCGTATTCATCAAAAAAACAACAGGTACTTTTACCCAGTTCCCCACAATCAATACAGTCCTCCTGTAAATTTACAAATTTATATTTACCCCACGTGTGCAGGCAGATATATATACGTTTGTAATGTAATAAATTGCTTTTTCACCAGACAAAACTAATGCGAACATTAGGGCCTTAGGGTGCACCACCAAAAAGATGAGGAATTAAACAAGAAACATGAATTTATTATTTATGATTAGTGTATTGGTTGTATACGGGATTCATTATTTGTGCAAGACAGCTCCTTAGTACAATAACGGTAATCCTTTTTTGAAAAACAATACCACCCATGTTTGCTATATGTGCCTTTCCCAATTCGTTTCCCATCATCTATTCATTCCATCCAACGAGAAGCTTCAATCTTGTTCATCTTGTGCCACACCACAATAGTGTATTCAATACATTGTATTGAACTGAGACAACAGAGATCAGAGAATCAACCTGCCAAGGCATTCTGTAGGCAGACCACGAATAGATCAAAAGTCAGGTAAACAATTTGAATCTAATCAAGCATAATGGCTTGAGCACTCTGGTCTATGGTCTTTTCGAGAGTATGGATGAGGAAGAGTCAATAAAAGCTACTTTTTGGTTTTTCTTTCTAAATGCAAGTCCACGAAAGTCATATAAATTCCCTATATTAAAGTAGCTTAGTAGAGGAAATATTTTTGCATATTTGTTGGACGGAGACAGTTATCTTGGGAAAGGTCTCTGAACCGCAATTCACAAGAGGGTTGACCATTGTTTACTTACGAAAATGTTGAGAAGAGAACAAAAATGTGTGCTCATCGTTACTACACTAAAGACGATATTGTGGCAATAAAGGACAACTATTTCGATATGAACTCTAGCAGATGGAATTTTGAATTGCCAATCATTATCATCCAAAAAAGATTCGTAGCAAAATGACATCAACATCAATGTATACTGTCTACCAGTAGTATGGCTCCTTTCCATTCGAGGGTAATTCAACGACATAAAAACGTTAAAAATTTCCTTGCAAAATCTTCTCACCCTCCCTCTCTCACCAACATTTGCCGAGAGCCTGAGCCTCAACATCTACTAGGCTTTTATTTATTTCAAATTGTAACTGTCAATTGTGCAGTTTTTAAAAGTAATCAAATCAGTCAAAACGAGAGACAACAGTCAAACGAAGCACGCTGTATACACGTTTTACAAACCACAAAACAATTCAAAATCAAATCTTTAATTTCAATCTTACGTATTTTATGAAGTTGCGCGGCTAGTTTTTTGCATCTCTGGCTATTGGTAGTGCGCGAGGGTTCTATATACATATATTCTATGTATGTTTGTTAACGAGGAAAAATCTCACACGGTCGCAATAAATGCAATGATCGTCATCAGTGGATTTGCATGAGACGATGATGATGATGGAAAACAAAATATGGATATAAGGGACTACAGGCCTACAGCGCAGAAGTCATAATAAGATGTAATGACAAGGTGTGCAGTGAAGTTTTTGGCTTTTATTGACAATTGACAATGAAACGATCGAAATTGCAATCGAGCAGGCTATCACGGAAACCGAAACGGTACCTCACTGTATCTCCCCACACTCTGTAGTAGTAGAGGTATGTATGCATAGAAAAAATGCTGCTATTATGCAATCAAATATGCATATAAAAAATGGTAGTATTGGCATTTGGCAAGATGGCAAGTATCCCCAAAGCTACCTATACATGAGGATTTCAAAAAATGCATTTTCATTCTCTGGCATATTCTTCTATCTTGATGCCATTTACTTTTCGCAATAATTCACCATATAACAATCATAACAACAAATAAAAACCGTTATCTTTCATTTCAGCTGATTCCAATGCCAATGGAGCGTTACCTAACATAACTATTTTTTGTATCTCTATTGGAGAAGGTCTATGTCCTGACATTTTAAAAATTTATGACACGAGTCAAACAATTCAAAAATTACTTACAAAAAACAATTGCACATGCCTTATTAGTTGTGATTTTATTGCCAGTGGTGCACCACGCTTGCATGCATAGTAATGCA
>JAHZNB010002876.1:0-38450 GCA_027744295.1 Callyntrura guangdongensis | reverse complement strand
ATATACATGAAAATATTATCCTCCTCATGTCAGTCTTGTTCCGCCAGGCAAGAAACGATGCTTCTAGTAACCTATCATTATAAATTGTTCACAACAATTAGCTACGCTAATTAGTGGTTTAATTTTATAATGACAACAGCTAGACCTATTAATTGGGCGTAGAGGTCAAGTCATCCTTTACAATTCTACACTACACTGTCATTGGAGGCTACAAAGTAGTATAACTTAACATGTAAGTTACACGGAGTTCTCCACAATAATAAAACAATGTTGAAAATTTTCAGTTTCTTTTGACTTTGCGTAGTAAACAAGTATGAAAATACATCGTTTTCCAGGTTTCTTCATACAAAGTTTGTCGTTTCGTAGAATACCTACTATAGTTTATACGCCATTGTAACATTGCATGGCAAATATAAACTGTAATGTTTAAACTTCAAATATACACTAAAACTATCTGTGTTGGTGTATCCCTGTATATCAAAGCAAACAAGTTAAATTGGAAGGAAAACGGAAAAGGTGTTCAGGAGGGGAAACATAAGTTTAATTTATTACACAGTAGTAGAAGCTTTCCTTTTCGTTTTGTGTGAATGCAAACATTTTATCATATATGCCTAGTCCTGTTCTGTTCCTACAGACCGGTGAGCAGTCTCGCACTCCAGTTTCCTGTTCGTTACGCGTACATGTAAATAAATGAGCGTCATAACTTCTTTGATTTTCTCACAACATTCTAGTTGAGTTTAATAAGGTTCCATGCTACCATAAAGCGCTAAATAATATAGGTATACTGTTTTCGTATGGTGCCATGTAAGATGGAATAATCATAAAGTAAAATGGTATGTTATCATATAATGTTGGAATGACAATCTTTTGTAGGGACATCTGTAATTTGTACAACTCACTCAAAAGTTTCTTGGTAGTAGTAGTAAAAGGTGGCATAATGCTAAATAATGTGTGATGAAAAAAAGAACTTTTAAGACATTTGCCCCAAATAGAAAATGATAACTTACAATTTTCACTCGACATTGTTGCCGAACTTTGCAATTTACGTTTACGCTCAAGTTCTTAAATGACAGAACATAGTATCATAGCATAGATAAATGAAGTATTCAGAATAGAATTAGCAATTAACCATTTCTTGGAACATTTTTAGTGTATGCATAGGTTTTGACCTGTCAAGACACGTTATTAAAAATGTGACGAGGTTATGCGGAGAAAGCTGTTGTAATGTTCGTGTAAATACCAGGCTTTGCCGTAAATCATCATGCAGATACATGAAAAATACATATGTGTTGGTACAGCCGCAGTTTTGATAGATTTTGAGTTGAATTCTTATGAGAATGGCAAACGAAGTTGCTGTTGTTTCTCGTCCTCTCACGTCAGCATTGCCTTGTGCTTGTTTGTCACGAATGGAAAATCACAAACCAACAATACAAAGACGACATCAGTTTTTTGTACGATAACAGCAGCGCTTCTTGATAATTTCATGTAGTTGTTTTTTTCTTTAAAAAACATGAAAACCGTAATATAACAAACCGTAAGCTTAAACTTGGAATTTCGATGCGTCACAAGGACTAACATTGTTAGATTTTGTTACTCCAACTTTACTAACATCATGGAACCATAGTTGTTTCACCTAGATATAAAAAAGAATCTTGTAAAGATAGAAGTTTACACAAACAACAAACGTTTACACACGGACCAACGTGACAATTTGAGCAAACAATATTCTATAGATAATATTGCATGCTGTGTAATCATTTTTAAGATGAAAATGTATCGACAAGTAAGTGTCAGGTGTTAGGAGCAATTCTACCTTACATGTCAACAAAGTATATGCCTAGGTAAGTTATATAGGTAACTGGGGTTATTAAGTTATTTGGATACCGGGGACACGGGAGGGGACAATGCCAATCGCAAGCGGACTCGGTTAACATTACATGATACGATTTTCCTTAACTCCATCAGCTCATTCTATAGCTATTGATCATTCATACAAAATAACACAATCGAAATATATTAAGCTCATCTGCGGCTATGGCAAGGACGGCATCCGGAAGTACAGACAAAAAAAGGAAATCAATATGCAGAAAACAAAATAAATAATGTACACCACAGCATGTAGTACCTACCACCATCAGTTTTACATATAACCTTCAGCGGATAAAAAGTTTCAAGATTGTTGTTAGGATATCAAGAAAAATAATGATGCATTCACTCTGAAAAGCTGTAAAAATGAAGTCTTCTGTTGTCAGTCAACCAGTCCATGAGCACGGCGTTAGTGTTTATAAGCTTCATTTTAGACGGATGGCACCTTAATAACATTCCGGACAAAAAATATAGATAAAAGCTGTGAGCACTCAATAGAAACGAATTTTACACAATGTCAATAAAGTCTTGACTTGAGCTTAGTCACAAAGTCGCAATATAACTCCAAAAGTGAGGTTAACAATAATAATGAAAGTCACTAAACCTTGGCATGTAAAACACATGAATAAAGAATATACAGTCACGCATCAATATTCAAACCAAATGATAGCCTCAATGGTGTTGTAGGTGTAGGTAGAGTAAAAGTTGTCGATAAGCTTTATTTAATGTTGTCATCTCAAATAGGCAAATGACAGCTAAGAAAAGTAAGATGTTATTTTTACACTGTCATTCCTTTTGGAAAGTGAGGATATTATCTATTCGGTATCTTGTGTAGTAGAATACATGTGGGTAGTAAACGACAGCAGTTCACAAGAAAAAGACTTTTAAGAAGGATCTTTTTTTCACATGAACATGCATAATAGATATTATTATGTGTAGTTACTTCATAAAATAAGTAGGTACACCATCTTAAGTACCGTATCTCATTTCGTTCATGGTATCGTATTTTAAGCCAAAATGTTTTTTATCTCTCAGGCAAGTTGAAAGTGTATCTTTTTTCTTACCTGAACCCTAGCTGCGTTTGGTTTTGACAAGTCAGTTGTAAGATTTCCATTCCCTGAGGAAGAACCCATGGTAGCCGCAGTCGTGGAGGATTTGTTAGATTGACTCTTGTACAGGATCCGTGCAATCATTGTGTATAGGATGACAGAGAGGAGCAATGGAATCACATAAAAGACGACGATATCGGCAAAGTAGTAGCCCAAGTACTGCTCCCGAGACAATTTAAACTCGCATATTTTCACATCCGAGTAGCCCTTGTAGTAAAGAGGAAACGTAGACGTTAAGAAGAGCCACGGAAAGCAGTAGATGAATGCAAATGTCCACACGCCACCAATGATCTTTTTGGCTCGATTTACAGTGCATACAGTTTGTGCCAAGAAGGGTTTACAGATCGCGATGTACCTATAATGATTTGTAACGAGAGCAAAGAGGATTCACATGTAATATGCCCACATGCACATTGATTTTCAATTTCAATCTTGACATGTCTGTTCCAGTACATATTCCAAATTATGTGCTGTGTCATGAAAAGGGAAAAAGTTGTTTCCTATAATCATGTCATTGAGGAAAGGTCTATCTATTCCGAGACTATTTCGTGTCATGCCCCATAAAGTCATATCTACTGTTTCTGTTCAGGGAGGAAAAATTAAATAAAATAGCAAGTTTGAAGAAGAAAATACACAAAAGTTGGACTTTAGCAAACACAAATGAAATTTGTGTGAAATAAAAATTTGAAAAAAAAAAGTGTTTCAACAGTAATTTGTCTGGAGACCTTGAAACAGTCTGACAATATGGTATGGCCATTTGGAACTTTGACATTGAAAAGGATGACAAACAATGACACTTAATAAATGCGTAATAGAAACCACTCATATGGTTTTACGGTTGTATGCTGTAGCATTTTTACTGTTTACCTACCTCTCCACGGTGAAAGCAGCCAAGCTCAAGGAGGACGCATTGATTCCAAGGTTCTGGAAAAATATAAGGAGTCGGCATCCCAAGTCGCCCCAAATCCATTGATTGCCAACCTAGCGCAGAAGGAGATAGAAAATGTATATGTTATAGTGGAGAGGAAAACTCTATCTGGGGACAGATCTTATTTGACGCATTAATTGACGAAAAGAAATTACGACCGAAGGATATATATATACTCGTAACAATAATTGTCTTGAGAAAATAATGGTGGCAAGTTTAAATGCTTTTGTTGTTTATCACATGCTGTGTTTATGGGGAAAGAAAGAAAACTAACCAGATAGTAGCTAACGATTTCCTGGGGTATTGCGGCCAAGAGTACGATGCAATCCGCAATGGCTAAGCTGACCAAATAGCAATTCGTGGGCGAACGCATACTCTTGTTCCGAGCGACAACAAAAACCACAAGAAGGTTTCCGAGTACCCCAATGAGAAAAATCAGTCCTTGGAAGAACGTACCAACAAACCGGTAGGAGTACGTGTAGTACACGGGATCTTCATAGTACTGATACGACAGATTGAGTGCTTGAAGTATACTATCGGGATCTGAACAATTAATTGGCGCTGGCAATAAAGACGAAGAATTAACACTTTCACCAAAGAAATCGGTGTTATTCTTCATTAAATCAGCAAAAGCTTCAGCAGTGTTGGAAGAGTTGTCTCCTCCATTCGCATTTTCTGTTGAACTGCCAAGGGAGTTTGCCATTTCTTCAGCCGTGCCTGATGATGATGATGACACTAGTAAATTAGGATCATTTGGCAAAAGAATCGAGTTCACAAGATGCTGCTGGTGATGCTCCGGTAATGATGCGAATTGATTAACAAAATTCGCCCAGGCAGGGAGCCCCAAGAACTCGGAACCGTTGCAAATGGCGTGCATTTTTATGCTGCGTTTTTATTTCTTTCCGTTTCTTTCAGTTGAACCAGCAAGGGTTGATGGGAAGTTTGTGAAGTGGACAGATTTACGGTTGCGTTGGCGGAAGGCGTCTTTTTGTGAGATGGTCTGTTTAAATTGTTTGAAAATACAGCATTAAACCTTTCCTGTCATCCTTTCAAGTAGCCCAGTCAGTTTTATAAAATGTAAAGAGTATTACTCTCTCGGCTGCTGATGTGTAGCCGTCAGTTCAAGTGCAAACTTTATTTATTACACTTTCCTTGTACACATTCCATTTTGGTCGAGCAAAGATAAGGACGACATTGGATACAAAACAAAGTAGCTCGCAAAAAACTACAACCGCGTTAAGAAGGAGATAAAAAGCTTACCTTTTATTTTTGGATGACAGAAAATGACCTGGTTTTTTTTATCGGAGAAAGCGGTGATAGCGGAGAAAGTCCATTGGTGATTCTCTAGTTGGGTGTACTTTGTTCCATAAATAATTTGTGCATTTAGTCATTTGTTCCATTATAATGATTACAAAGACTACAATGCCGACGGAACACAGTATTTATTCGATATTAAAATGAAGTTCTTTGCTTGCAAGAACGACACACGCCCACATTTGTACTCCTTTTTTCACACGCAATGTACATAGGTATACACAAAGCTATATATGAGAGATAATACAGTTTGCTGAAGTTATTTACAAGATGAATTCCTTTTGTAATATTTTAATGCTTCAACTCGCTACACATTTTTTTCTATGTGACGCTGCTCTTTCTGCTTGACTTGAAGTGGAACGGCGGTGATATGATAGTGGAACTACTTATTATGAGCACCAATATACGTATGCTGATGTGTTTGATGTTTAAAAAAGGCGAGGTTTTTTGTACAACTTCGCTGAGCTGATGTTATTATTTTCTCTGAATCTACAATAGTTTTAGCAGATGTACTTTTTAATATTGCTTCCAGCACAAAATCCTTTTAAAGAGGAAACCACTGTTATATACTCTGCGATTTAACCGTAATACCATAATATGATATTCCGGAGTATTAGGTTGATGAGGCAAAGATAAATTTAATGAAAATACTTGCAAGTGGTACGACTTGATACGATATGGTTTCCACTTAGTCTTTGTGTCCTGCTGACGGTACTTCAAAATTACTTTCACTCACGGTACGGAAGTTTGTAGAAAGAGATATGGGATTTTAGTACAGCACAGTAGTATAAAAAGGTACTTTCCTTAATGATAAACCTATTTTCCCCTTTTTAAATCCCTGCAATTCTCTTTTTATCAAGTAATAGTATATTTATGTATGCAATAGATCTGTGATGACGTTCAGAGGATCCCGACGTGAATGTACTAGCAATGAAGTCTAAGTGTTTCTCGAGGGCTTATCACGCTACGTGTTTAACAGAGTTACTTTTGCTCGCCCATTTCTCGTTCTGAATGCGGAACACTTCACACTTAAAATTGCAATCAATCAATCACACGTTGACTACACAAAACCCTCGTTTTCTACGTGCATTAATGAACCAAGTTTGAAGGACGAAAACTTGTGTGTTTTTACAGGAATCACATTGCATTATCACTGCACCTTCCTCGTTAGCTGCAAGACAAGCGAAAAATGGGAATGGAATTTTCAAGACACAAGTCGGAGATGGAGAGACACTAAAAATGTCTTGAAAGGTGTCTAGTTGGCCCGTGAAAAGAAAATGTATAAAAAGTGGATTGGGGACAAAAGACACTCTACTTTCGATTTATTCTTCCGCTCCTGTACCCCACTTTAAATGTAGAAGGATAAAAAAATGGACAAAAGGAGGATTGCAAAGAGTATCTTCTTTTTTGTGCTGGACCTTGCACACAAACAAAAGACACACGTGGGCACGTCGACAGCAATAATGAAAGTATAGGTATTTTATTTTACAAAAAAGAAAGAAAAAATGCTTTTCCGAGATGAAAACTTATTACTTTTTCTCGGTCAGCGGGATGAGTGATCAACACAAAAAAATCTAAAGGCAACCACTAACTCGTGGTATAATATGTACATATAACAGATACCTTCAAAGCACACAAACACATTGTTTAGTTGATTGGTTTGTTTTCTCAAGAATTTGATGGTACTCCAAGGAATGTCTTTTGTAACTGGACAGACAGTGTAGGCTAGCTGACGTTCCGTCGTCTTTAGTCTATTAGATTTGAGTACAAGCTGATGACGCTTTTCCCGTCTTGTATCTCTCGGTGATCGTTTTAACACTCCAAAGTCTAGATCACTTCTGGCTTTCCCAGTAGAGAAAAGTTGACTCATATGGAGAAAATAGAAGCAAAGCTTAGTTGAGCAGGAGCATCTACGCGAGAAAACCAACTGGCAGTCCCCCAATATATGGCTAACCTATACTCACCAGTAAAAGCAACCAAGCCAGAGTGCGTCCGTCTTTGGTAGTTATGTTGCTGTTGTGCTATCTCTCACTCACATTCAAAGGCAAAGTTCAAAAAATAACACAATCTGCCTGCCTACGTGTAATTTTCATCCCTTGTAATTTTCCACCGAACAACTACCAACAAGCGCTGCCGTATTTTGCGTGGTTCGTGCTTCCGTAGGCTCACTGCTTTCTCAGTTTACAGAGTACAGCAATCTTTCTTAAAATACTGTATTTTTGTAATAACGCTGAATGTGGGTGTACATACTTATAATTGCTAATAAAAGTATTATGGCAAAAGTTGATGGTTGTGCAAACCGCGTCGGGTTGCAGTATCAAAAAAAACGAGTGTACATATTTTCCCATCTTTGTTATTGCTCTTTGTGAAACCTCGGGGGAAACAAAGGAGGGAACAAGAAGGAGCAAATGTGTTCATATTCCGGGCATATACTACCAAATATCCATAAAGCAAATACCTGTTTAGTTTACAGAAAAGATGTTTACTAGTTCTCGGTTTGAGGCTGGTGGCTCTTTACAAAAAACTTACAAGATGTACCGGGATCCGGATGTTCCCATCAGGCAATACATACATATTATAAAATAAATTTGTAACAGCCGTTTCTGGGCATACTGCAAAAACGTCTTTTGTGGGACGCCACTTCGCTTTGTAAAATATTATCTTCGTTAGAGGATTTAATAGCGCCACTGCTACTATTATTACTTGACTGAAAAAAGAAAATATTTATGTAATATCCTAACAAGCAGTAAAAGCATTGGACGGGTGAGCTTTCTGTTTGACTTGCTGCTTACTTTTGTACAAGAGCATACACACACTTTCACCAGCATCAAATAAAAGTAATGGTAATGACGGAGTTTGTACCATGTAATAATAATAATTACATGGTGCCATAGTATATAATGTGGTATTTATGTGTGTAAAACTTCTTGTACGCTTTACAACAAACCAACTTGTGCTGCAACCCCATGTATGAACATAGCATTCGAAGAATTTTCAAAGACAGCCAAGGTTCAAGTCTTTTTGAACAAGTTTCTGAATAAATTGAAAAGATGTATTGTATGGTGCCTTACAATAATGATATTGTGTGAAATAGGCGGGAATTATTAAAAGTGCAGAAATAGAAAGTATATAGCTGCTGGCTGCCCGCTCCATTTTTTTCGCGAATTAGATAGAATGGACGAACGTGAATATGGAAAGGGTTCCTATAATGTCAAATCTATTCTCGAATTCTTAGAAATGGAAGATCAGACGGTAATACAAAGTTGAATACTTAATATCTAAGTAGACATTTTATTTTTTTGTTCTTTGGACTTCAGATAAAGTATTCCGGTTACACAATGACATTGCATGTAATAGGGCAATTTTGTAGAAAAACTTATTTTAGCTGGAGCTGGGTATGCTAAAAGTTGCATGTAGACGATGACGAGTCTATTCACTCGCAGAGATTGCGTTTTTATTATTTCAAAAAGAGTTTCTCCATACACTCCTTTTCTTGTCAATCTCATTTGGACTGGGGAATAGGAGTGCCAACGCGTGCAAAATTTGCATAAAAGGGAAATATAATAAGAGCACAAATCAATTATGTAAAAGCGTATATATAAGCAGTAAATGCATGTGTGTGTATCTACGTGTAGAGTTAGCGCGCGTACAAAATATTTTAATGAAATTAAACAAAGATGTAGCGAGTTTTGGCTAGGGATTTCATGTTTTTTACCAACAGATAAATAATTAATTACGTTCGATATATTTTCAGACGTTATAATAGATAAACTAGTACATAAGATTTTACATAGTCAATGATGACGTGTCTCCGATGCTTGTTTTTTGTAGGAGTGAAACTTGTTCTGGCGTGTGACGCAGATGGGCCCAACCTAGATACTGCACTAGTCAGTCGAACGTTGCAGCACTTTTCCTCCTGAGTCTGTCTCTGCAAGAACGTCAATCAAAACCGTTAACAGCCGGAACACATTGTACTTTCCAACATACGGCATTCTTTTTGATGAACAGACACACAACGTTCACGTTCACTAGTTCATTGGCAATGTGAAGAAATTGATTTCGATGCAAGGACAAGGACAAGCTAAAAAGCTAAATAAAAAAGTGCAACAACGAACTTATGCGATGTTTCCTCTCGAAACCCATGTACACCCAGTCTTTAAACAATAGATCAGTTTGTCAGAGTCTTGTGAGTCTTATCACAAGCGAATTTCTGTCGCGTTAAAATAAACAATAATTAATCTCCGATAAAGATGTCATCCTTTGCAGCTGCAGCTGTCTGTTCAATGGGTTTCTAATACGTAGTTGCTAGTCCATGTTGTAGAATTGACAATAATTTATGGGGAACAACGCAGTGCGAAAACAATGGAGAGTTGTAATGGGAGACTTTGCAACCATCTGTATGTTTTTATATTATTTTACGTAGTATAGCTTACGTTATTGCTTATTTGCATATACTCACAAATTTCGATGTAAAATTACCGTTGACATTATTGCAGAATTTAAAATACTGATAGCTGAATTAAAACAACTTGTGTTTTTGTATAACTATGCTATTTTGAAGGCTGGGTACTACTTTCACTTATTTTCTCTAGGGGGCATTTTGTTTGAAGGCGAACCACCACGGAACCACCCGCTGATGAGTGTAACGTGCTACGCAATGGTACCAGGAAGCCAGTAAACAAATTTGTTCTTATAAATATTCATAGCATAGCCTTCTGAAACTTCTCACGGTGCTTACAGTGAAATGGAGTTAATAACAAATACCCGTCCCATTGACTAAATGAGCTTGGTAAAAACATCATTTCTACTGATAGCCTGCACAAATGTTACCTTAACGGGAAATATAAAATGTGACACCACCCGCTGGGAATTCGGAAATCTAAATTTTACGGTAAATTTTCTTATTCACTGTCATTTACTGCGCTGCATACTAAGGGCTTATATATAGCCTTGTAATGTGGGTCATTTACTGCTTCACAGTGTGTTGTTTAATTACAAGACGACATTCGACCTTAATTTCCATTTTATAACCTAAAAATGAAAAACGATTTTAAATTATTTTCGGTCTTGCTGACTATGCTGACTAAAGTTGTAGGTAAATGAATGTGTACTACGCTTAAATCAGTATTTCACATTTGACATTGCATTTACGTTCAATCGACTGTGTAACGTTATGTATCGGAGAAAACGTTGAAATTCATAATGGAAAATGACAAAGTTATATTTTTTTCCACGGAAAGCAGGATAGGATGCATCCGGTACGGTATGTAAAAGTGTATTTGTATTCAGGAGCAGTAGTCACGGTATATTAGCATAGGTTCGATTTCTTACAAAACCGGTGGTAACGCAAAAAACGGAAAATTTTCCGAATGAAAAAAACCAAAAAATCCCCGAGTTTTGCATTCCAAAAAAGGGGCTTATTTCACGGTTTGAGAGAAAAAATTTGCTTTTGGGTAAAGTAAAAAAATTGCTATTTATTTTCCCGAGTAAAATCCCAAAAATTTCCCGAGTTTGGGTTTAGCCAAAAAAAACCGGTAACGGCGTTACCGAGTTACGTAAGAAACCGAACCTATGATTAGTAATGTCTAAAAGTGTCTCTTATACCCAAGCAAATATATTTTTCAAAACTAACGCTGAAGAAAAACGAAAAGCCATATTTGATGTGCTCAATGGCAAACCCATTTCAATCTCAACAAGTCGGTTTTTCTACCGTTTTTACAACCTTTGTTATTTTTGCATTGGCGAAGTTTCAATACATTACAAACACTCCCTCTCCCCTCGCTTTAGTTTGTGCCTACCTGTCGTTCATATCTGCTCGTAAGTAAAACACATTTAGTCCATGTAGGCTACACGTTCGAATTTTAAATCTTTCGTAGAACCAAATTTTCTCCCCAACTGCTTCCACCGGCGAAGGTATGCATATTTGATGCTGTTTAAGAAAACCAGAAACGAACATATATACCAACAGTAGTAGTCGCATCGCCCACTGCTGTTGTCACTACCAAGAAAATTGTGTTGAGGGGCTTTGTCTACAAAATTTATAAATTGTTGCTTGCTTTATAATGTACTACTGACTCTCACATATGAAGAAATAAGACGCATATTTAAATAATGTAATGTTAGAACGAAATCCCCTTCGCTGTTTCTAAGAGCCTCCAAGTCCGAAATAAGTACAACAAGAGCAATAGCAGAGGAAAGAGAAAGTGTGGAATTACAATATACACGAAAGTAATAAAATCGACATAGACAGTGTTATGGAATACATGTACACATGATGTAGTACAGTTTGTACTAGTCGTGAGTGTGTTACCGCGATATAACAGGGAGTTTCCCTCGCACAAGTCGCCACATCCATTTTTGCTTATGTGTAGCAATACATATGTAAATTATTTCTTATCAGGACTATCAGAAGGAAACGAAAAAAAATCTAGTCAATTTTATTTTAGTTTGCAGTAAAAACCTAAATATATCAATGGGAAAGCACACAACTTTGCCATATATCACACGTGCGTATGGTACAAAGTAAGAATGATTTGATGCAGAAGAGCGATTTGTAGCAGCGTATGTATGGAAAGTACTCTTATGCTGTGACTTGACGGCGGCCTGGACTGATGCAGCAATGATCACAACTGCAACTCTTTCTATTGCGGCTGGCCCTGTATATGGAATACATAACCTCTCAGTCAGTGATGATAATACACTGGATTATTATATGGAATAATTTTTAAACTCGTGACAGCTACAATATATACTATTGTTCCGAACACAAAAGAATGTCTGATTCGGAGAAAATGTGAAAACAGATTATTGTACATGCTTGAATATGAAGAACCTGTCCAGTTGAAAGGATATCAACATATTTTTGTAATCTTCAATTCGTTTACAACGAATTCAGTGATGTTTTATCGTTTTCAAGCAAATCGACGTTACGGAACGACAACCGACAGGAAAAGACTTCATCGACCATAATCTGGCTTTGTGGCTGGCAGAGAGTAAGAGCAATAAATGATTGCCTTCAACTAACCGCCATTTATCCTTGTAAAATACGTACTTCCACGAGAAACGGCTAACAGAATTGATGTGCCGAAAAAGTAGAGTGAGTGAATAGATCAAGGAAAGGTAGAAAAATGTAAAGCAGGGGAAACACGGAGGCTATGAAATAAGGAAGATGTTCAGAATCCTTTTAGGTTTCGGTTCACTGGTGGGAAGAGGAAAAATTGGAGAAGAAAGGCAAACTGCGATCTTACGTTTTAAAATACGTACTGGTTCAAGCAGGCGTTTCCCTCCCTCTCGAGTCTACACGTTTTCTTCACATTTTACAAGGATATTTCATATTCATTGTTACATGTTGCTGTCCCGAAAAACTACAATGCAATATTTTACAAGGCGGCTGTTGCACAGAAAATCTATGATGGTGAACGGTAACACTGTTCCTGTGGACTGTGGTGGAGTTAAAAAATAATGATAACGGGACTACGTGAATCCTCATGGTAGAAATGGCGCTAGTCGTGGTGGCGAATATTTGTTGGAGGAATGTGCATGAGAATAGGAAATGACCTCTTTAGAGATGGACATATAAACTTCCGCGGGGTGCACTTGTTTCTACAATATAGCCGATGAGATTGCACGGTTTGTATACAATGGTATAGGTGGTCGTACACATAAACATGTCTGACATAAAGTCCAGGAGGACGACTGTGTATCCTGATTACGTGTACGTGAACCATTGAGAAGAGACTGCAATTTTTAAACATTGTAAATACATTACATGATTGTTACGCCTTGTACGAACTTCCAAACACCGTGTGGTAATACAATTTACACGCGCCACACATGCTGCATACGAAATTTTCACGGAAAACGTTTAGTTCTACAGTTCTTGCAAAAGTTCTATTGGGGTTTTTAAACAAACCGTTGGAAACGTAATGCATAATGGAAATAGATACATTGCTTGTTGTTTTATTCTAGTAAATGGGTTAAGTCCCAACCAAACGACTCATTTAAAATATATCGTTGAATAACGGTAAATTACCCATTTTTCTTTTTTAAGGAATCCACGATCTACGATATTATTTATGCTTTACATACCTAAACTTGTTTATTGCTACCAAAAACGCTAAGTTATTGTACTATCGATGGGATCATTGGGATCTAATCCATTTATCAAGATTCACAGTGTTTTACACGCTGGCGAAATGAGATGTACAGATGTGCGGTAAGGCCTTTACTACTCGCTTGTTAGGTTACCAATCAACCACAAATTCATCAAAGACGAACTCCACTTTGCTATTGATTGCTTTGATAATCAGCCCGTTTGAATTGAAACGTTGTTTGAGATAGAAACTAGATAAAACTCTGTTACATTCTGAAAAGGTAGCAGAAAACAGGATTTGTTTTGACAGCAACGTATTCTTTGCTAACGAGAGATAAGAAGGTGATACTGCAAATGTCAAGATGCAATTTTCTTTCAGATCAGAACACAGGCTCACTTTCCTTTATTCCTTGTCGAGTACACAACACCTTCAATGCTGAAGTATTAAGCAATATTATAATTATGTATAATGTATACTTACTTTCATGTTTTTGAAAACACTTTCATGGTTCGCTTTCTGTGTTTGGTTTGCACTCATCGCCAGTTCCAACTTCAATGTAATACTTTCTCTTTCACGGTCTACAAGCACATGAGATAAAAGAGTTGAAGTAAAGAGTACAACATTCCAATCCATAGTAGCCAACATTTTGATATTGTTTTGCACCATGTCGTCAGGAATGCTTTTGATAATTCTCTGAATTCGAATCGCATACTGTTAAAGAACGTTTTGCACTAACTTATGAAATGCGGCTTTCCCTTCTGAAATTGATATGGATATAAAACGTTTTATAAAATGAGTAAAGCAACTTTGATAGTAAAAATGTTGATTTCGCTATGCACA
The DNA here is from genome assembly GCA_027744295.1 of Callyntrura guangdongensis. Taxonomy (NCBI): domain Eukaryota; kingdom Metazoa; phylum Arthropoda; class Collembola; order Entomobryomorpha; family Paronellidae; genus Callyntrura; species Callyntrura guangdongensis. The sequence goes on along the minus strand of JAHZNB010002876.1, from coordinate 24,300 downwards.
CTCAATTTAATCATTCGCAAAAACACGGCTTTGCAAGCGTATTTATTTGGTATAGCATGCTGTAAATTGTTTAATCCTTTTTAAGTACAAAGCACACAGGCAGATTTGGTTGTTGACTGCTGAGAGGATTGACAAAACTCTTATAATGGATAAACGCACTTGAAATAAGAGAACGAAAAAGCAACTACTACTCCAAAAGACGCCAATGACGTAACCAGCAGATGTTGTTCGGTTTACCAAATACACATGGGAGGCGCACTCGATAATAAAGTGAAGAGAAAATACTCGGAATAAACACGTATTTATAGTTCCCTTTGTGAGAAAGTATGACCATCAGTTTTGCTTCAAGCTTGTAACAGTGTGATCTCAGGTAATAACAGTATGATTTGGTGGACTAAATCTGTGATGTGACATTCATTGGCTACAAAAACTATATCCAATTTTCATGATGGCAGCATCACTGTAAATGATTTTTGTTCGTTTTCTAGGAATCAAAACCTGATGGAGCGATGCACGAATGTAATCACGCAGTTGTACGAGAAGGATAAAGTACATTAATAAGTACTGACAGTATACACATCTTGTCGTGATTGTATGTTTGCATTAAATTTATAAAGGTATAAATTCATCCATTCACCCTGTATGTTTTACGATGCGGAAAATTCAGTTGAATCGCATATTACTGACTTGAAAAGATAATCTCTGCAACGGCAAGATTATAACGGAACTCTGCAGTGACATTTTACTCCGTTCTCTCATAAAATACGAATGAATCTCGTACAACAGGAAAAATGAGCGGCACCAGGAATAACAAAAAAAAATTCAGGGAAAATAGATTAACGTGTTTATGACATGCCTGCGTTGAACATAATGACAGGTATGAGTCGTAACGTGACGTTCTTTTCCAAAGTCTAAGCATTATAAAAATCGGTTTAATTTTTTATACACCATATTTATAGTTATTATAACACACTGACTTGCACATAATTCTAATATTTACTATTTTCTCTCTCTCTTGGTTGTATGCTGTATAAGTTTTTTTGTTTACATGTGAAAGTGCCAGTTTTTATTCAGACGTGAAAGGGAAAGGTTAAATAAAAACCGTTACAGCTGCTACTTCCCAAAACAAACAGTAATTTTATAAATCTGACACGAATGAAAGCTTCTTTTTTCTGCAAAAGAGATTTTCCCAGCCAAGTAACAATTACTATAGTAGGTTTTCCATTCGTGTTTTGTTGTCTATAATACATTAGTCCATACACACAGTGGTGACTGGTGACAGCGAAGATAAAAATCGTTGATGAAAATGGAATTGTAAAAACAGGCTTACATACAATACCCGTAATCCAAACATGTACAAGTTATGCATTATATACATATGGATTTCTATTGTAGTCCCCAATCTACTACTTGGATGGCAAAGGTAAGTTGTAGTTGATGTTCGTTTTTAAAAAGGAATTCGTGAACGCATTTGGCATATTTACGACTTATGCTTTGCACAGTTCTATAAATTTTTGTCGATTTCAAGAGTTGCTCACATGACTAGGACGGGGATCTAACGATATATTTTTCTGTCTAAGATTCTACCTTAATGGAAACGTTCTCTCTCGTTGCAAAATGCAAGGCTTAACTAATAATAAATTCGAATAACACTAAGGTTGTGTGGTGTGTAGTGGTTGCACATATGCTACATATTCGCATAAGGGCAGGTTCAAGTACCTATTTAATCTATAGTTAATGGGGAGGAATTGCGACGCTACGTGGAGCGTTACCATTTGCTCCATTATTAACTTTCATTTCATGACTTTCCTGTTTATTTGATTTCATTGGAGTGTGAACAATTTCCACATGACCGTAAGAGATTTATTGCAAATAATATCCTATTTGTTCGATCGAGTGCATACTCGGCACAGGATATTAAATATCGAAGAGTAAGCAAGTGAATTTGGACGTGCCACTAAACACGACAGTAGTTGTGACTGGTGACAGTTACGAAAATTAAATACCAGACCATGATTTCTGTTTCAGCGAGTCGCATACGTCTGCAGAGAAAGTCATCAAACGAGCTGATTATATTTCACTTTCAATTCATGAAATTCATTTGGTGTTTCTTTGCAGTATGTTGCGTTTTATAGTGAAAGTGCCCAATAATATGCTACATTAAGAATTTTTTAAATGTTCCGGTCTGAAATGAATCCTTTGAATCCTTTGCAGTTTTTCCTCTTTCCTACAATATAAAATCATATGGTTGTACGAATATGCCCTGCCACATTCTTCAGATGAAAGTTCAACGACGCAACCTACGACTTCGAATTTTTCGTTATTTCGATTAAAAAAGTTTATACTGTGCGGTGTAATCATGTGGATCGTTTAGTCGTATATATCTGATGAAAATTACAAACATGAAAAACAACAAATTCGCAAATAAAAGTATTTTTTAAATAATGCATCACAATTATCATTTATTTTATTAATATCGTTTTTCATTCGTCTCAAATAGTAGATATTGTTAAGCTTACCGAAAAATTATCTTATATTAACAATGAAATTGGACATAAATATATAGTATACATATGATGTGGTGTAAGTTGGCTTACATCTGCATCTTTGAAATAACAACAACACAACAATGTTACATATTACATATTTTATTGAAAATCACAGAAAATGGCGCAAGTTTCTTCCTTCTGTTTAAAAGTGCATAGAAATGGAAAATAAAACATAAAAAAGCGTATAACAAAACAGATTGTAATAAAAACAATGACAAAATGGCTCTTTTCGTTAAAACCTCGTATGTGTTTATAGTAATGTGGTATGTTTTGTATTTTATATGCAGAATATATCTATAACAGATGTAAAATATTAATACATTTGTCAACACTAAGAAAAAAAACAATGCAAATGTTTTAGTACCCAACACAATCCTGACATAGCGTTAGCGTTATTAGTAAATTGGTAAACATAAATTATTTCTAATACAATCAATATAACCTACACAGTACACATATTTTACATAAATAAGTACAGATACAACTGCTCAGTATTTTTTACAATCTTACAATCTTGTATACTGTTAACCTATTCCTATTCTATGAGGTTATTTATGCAAATTTTTCGTCTGCACAGCACAGACACGCACTCATTACGCTTCATAGATTATTCAGTTTGGTTATCTAGCGGCTCACTTTCTCAGTCAGGTTATAAGCCTGCTGACACAAAAAGGACATCAATATTTTTACCTTTGGAGTCTGAAGTGAAAGCAAATTGCACAGTAGTCATACATTTATATATATACACTAGTAAGTCGGATAAAAGCATGATTGATTACTTTGGTAAACTGTTATGTACGCTTGTGGTAGGAATATCATTTAGCATGTTGGAAATAAATAACTGACTTTACACTAATGATGAACCTATATTGATTTACATGATATTAATTACTTTTACATGGGTTTTCTAATTACTAATTACGAGCATGATTTTATTACGCCACTGTTGCTTATCTTACGTAATTAGAAGTAACTGTTATTTATTATTTTAATAAAGTAATATAACTAGAGCGTATACAGAAGGGCTTTCTTATGTAATGTAAATAGTAACAAAGATGATTTTTTGTTTAGCTGACATTGGGGAATGAACATGCTCTTAAATCGAGTGATTCTTTGTATATTTTTCGTTTCATTTCTAGTTCCTGAATCTAAAAGTACTACCTAATCAACTCTATGATTCATTATTATTATCATTATTATATTATTATAGATAAATCGAAAACAGTTTTATACTACCTATATGTAATCGTGTATTATTACTATTTAAATGGGCCAACTCACTCAAGCCACTAAATGCTCACATTAAAAATCAGGCAGTTACCGAGACAAAATGGAATTCACAAGGCAATGACTCATTTTGTACGAGTAAATCGATTGCTTTCCTTTTCCTTACACTCCACCAGTTTGAACATAATGTGTTATATTGTGTTGATTTTATAAAATTATGTTATTTTACGTAAGTTCACATGAAACAAGTAAAAAAAAGTTGTGAGTATACTATTTTTTGTTTGTCTTCAATTTCTCGCAAAAATTTTCAAATTTATTACCAAGAAATTTCTACCAAACTTATAAATAGAATCAGCAGCCAGCAGCGTCATAAGGAAACTTAAAGATGGGACAATTTTTGCACTCAACTTCTAACTTCTTATATTCCATCTATGTTGGCACAACTAGCCAAGTGGAACNATAAGGAAACTTAAAGATGGGACAATTTTTGCACTCAACTTCTAACTTCTTATATTCCATCTATGTTGGCACAACTAGCCAAGTGGAACGTTGCAATGAATACCTTTATGCAGGCTTTACTTTACAATCCCATAAATCACCGAGAAATGCATGCAAAGAAACGTAAAAGAAGAATACTATATAAAACACACATACATGATGATGGTATGTAGGTAGTATGGAATCGAATAATGTAGTAAGCTATAGTACATGTTTTAGTTTCCCCAGGAGAGTCGAAGATAGCTTTGTGTGTACATAAACATTATTATCATTGACGTACTTACAGACAGCAACAACAATAATACCAATACCACTCCTAAAAATGTGGCTGAGAGAGGCAGCAAAACATCAAAACTGACTTGACATATTACGATTTTTTTTAAATGAAATTTACCAATGAAAGGAAATGTCAACGGTACAGCAAAGAAAACATAAATGTGGCTGGCATATGCCAATTCCTACAGATGTTTTACTACATTTTCATACAATTTATTCCGACAACTCTTTGCCTATATTTCCCTTTTTTGCAAGAATTTTTCCCATAAAGCAAAGCTGCGTTTGGGCGATTTTGTAAAAAATAATGTACTATCATGGCACACTGAAACTATTTCTTATTTATATATTTTTTACTTACAAGTTATGACTTAGGTTTAAATACCATGAAATGGAATATGCACGTGTCTCTGCACAATGGCCTTGTTGACTTGTGAATTCCGAATTCGACGAAAACGTTGAGCACACACACTCAGGCAAAAAATCCTGCTCTGGTGGGGACAACTACTACACTATCTAACATTCATCATTATTAGCCACACAGATGCAACACGATACGAATTCTGATTTAAGGGACCCTGTCATACAATTTGGATTGTGTATAGCGCCTACATTTAAACTTAATTTTATGAATAGCCTATAAAACTAACTACTCAAGCTATTATTATAAGAGATACTGTACGTAAATGGAACTTGTGGATAGCCGTAGCCAATGCGTATGTGAATTTTATGTACCTGTTTCCTGACTTTTGTTTCTCCTCCGAGATAATGTACAACTCGACAAACTTTCAAAACAAACATAATTTCCTCTTTATGTTGTTGACTGTCTCACCAAGAAAATATTAAATTATCAAGTATTATCTTACGTATGGTTGTATACCGTTTCGTTATATTTAAGAAAGATGCTGTGTAATTATCTACGTACTTTAATTTGGACTAATTAGGTATATAATATTACAATACAACTGTATGTTCTATAGCCATACTCTGGTGTGTAGGTAGTAGGTAAATAGTTAACTCAGCCGAGATACTATACATAGTTTAGTATACCGTAGTAATTCAATAGTTTTTGTATGTATTTTGTACATATGACAGTTCTTCCATTCTCGAGTAAACAAAAAACCAGCTTCTTCCGAAATTAACTGACTCTCTCTCTCTCTCTCTCTGGAAATGTCGATATGTTCAGTGCTTTCGCTTTATATGTACATCCACGCAAAGCAATTTTATACTTTGGCTCAGAGAGTATCATATTAATGCCCAACAAGATATTAGTAACAAGGGACGAGGATCACGTCACGTATACGTACACATGTGTTTTTGTAATCACTTTTTGGTCAGCAAATTTGTTTTCTTTCTCTCTTTCTCTCTCTCTCTCTCCTCCCCACATAGTTTTCACATTCCAACATCTAGCAATATACAACAACAACTGTATAATATATACTCCTAATACCGCAAATTTCACCGTGTATTAGAAATCAGAGTCCATACCCAATTGGGAATGAAAGGGGCCAAAACCGGATAAAAACGGAGGATATCAAGTACTCATTAATTTGTTTTTTTATCATCATATAGCTAAGTTTAGTTCATCTAAAATATTTTATGCCTTGTGTTCAGCTAGCATCTGTTGCTCGAGTCCGAATGGTTAAGAGACGCAAAAATACAACGTACCTCTAACACGAGTAAAACCCTTTCTATTGACTCCATTTAGTGTTGCACTGTACAAAGAAAATTTTGATTCTGGAATTTTTCATATTTTATGCACATAAAAGTTGTATTACCTATACAATATTATTTTGTGTACACACATTATTACTCTACACGTAAAAGTAATAAATCCTTATGGACTACTAATAACTTGTCGGTATGATAATAAAAATTCTTTCATTCTTTTTCTCCATCCCGTGGAGCCAGTATCTGACCACAGTTGGAAATATCTACTCCACCATATTAGTAGCCTTAAACGACCTGCCACTCCTAGATCCTTCCTAGCCAGTTGTTTTCTCTCTGTTTATTTGTATCATTATTCCCAAAACAAACAAATGAATGGGTTACACACAAAACAACCGATATTGCAGCTTTGTATTGTAGCCTTATTTATCTAACTACATTGCATCAGGACAATACTTTTTACGGGTACAAAAACAGCAAATTCCTGCAACAGCAAGATTATTTTAGTCTACAATGTAATTGTATTTCATGTTTCAAGCGAGACAGGGAGAGAGAGAGAGAGAGAAGCTGCAGCTGGAAACTCGCTTATATATTATTGTGTGTGTATCGCAATTTGGTTGCTTTTGCGAAAGATTTATTTTTACGGTTAGAAGAAAGTATCAACACCCATCTATCTGTCTGAACTTCGTACAAGTACGTATTTCACTCTTATCCTCTCAACAACGGCTTCATAGATCAATTGAATACACGGGAAGACGATCATTTGAAAAGATTCCAACTGCCTACGACACTCCATGTATATAAGCTGATGAGAATGTAATCATGTTCGCTACTGTAGCTACAGCAAAACAGGCTTTTGCCGACAGAGAGAATTGCAAAGAAAATGGGATAAAGAAATGGCATTCTAGTGGTAGCAATAAAGATGAAGAAAGTGGCTCATTTATTGAATAGGGATGCTATTATTTTGTGTGTTTGAGGGAGTATTGTCGGGACTATTAGTGATATAGTACGTAACAGTCTTTTTATTTGAGTAGTAATGTAATAGTAAGCCCTTGGGAGTAAACGATTTCTTATGGTTGGATGCACGCAATTTTTTCCATTGGATATCCTCGTGACCTTATCTATCAAGGTTCTTTGGAGATATTATCATGGTGAAAGTACGTTCATACGTGACAAATGGGATGTCGTAACATGCTGCTAACCACAGATACATCTTTGCAGTTTTTTCTAATAAAATGATAATGAAAAATGCGTCCACTACGACCAGAGAGCTATAGCTCTCTGACTACAACGATATAGTATATAATGATAATAATAATAGTAATAATTTGTTTACTTATACGTAAAAGTGATACGTTAAGACTGAGAGATGAGATTACCTACACGTAGTAGTAATTTTTATTAACACTGTGTCTGCAACGCCGCACACTAGTTTGGAAAGAGTTGGGAAGTGTGGGTCGTAAAGGTTGTGACAGTCAACAACAGTACATACATGGAAATGCCATGATGTTAATATTATGAATAATATTGTGAGTGTATTTTTGCATCTTTTTCAGTTACTGCACGGGAGTTTCAGCACGCTCGGGAGCCTCAGTATCTGAAGAGACTTGACTGGAACAGTAAAACTTTTTGTGAGCATTGAATGAAGAAACATAGTTGAAGGAAATGTCGCAGGACTTGCAATAATTTCCCCCTCCGCCAGTAGTTCCCGATGATGATGACCCAGTTGTAGAAGAGCTTTGCTGTTGTTGTTTTTCGGTTGGCTTTGAATTGGACGTTGTGCTACCACCACTGGCATTACCGTTACCGCCACCGCCGATGTCATCTTCTGCAGAGGAGTGACTAGAACACTTTCTTTCAACGTCTGGGCTTTCACTGGTTGTTCGTTCTTCTTTGGTAGAAATCCCAGTCGTACCATTATGGGCAGCCGTTGCTGCTCGTCTGGATCTTGTAACCGTCGAACAACTTTCTGACGACAGGCACGAAGCAGTTGTTGTTGTAACAGCTGGAGATAAAGATTTTCCTGGAGGAGCAGGACTTGTAATAGAAAAGCCCTGTGCCATTGCGTATTCTATGCTACTCTTTGGAGTGGAATTTCTTGAAGAATCGCCACTTGCCCCATTTATATCTTCCATCATCATTTCTGCTGCAGCAACTGCCGCTCCTCGGTTCATTATCATAGACATTGTAGCTAATCCTTCAGGATCTCCCACACTTCCATGCATCAACATCATGGCAGCAGCTTCTGCTTCTGCCATGTCCAATGGAATCGGAACCTTATGCACTAATTTCATATGCTTGAGAATGTTCCCTTTGAATGGAGATGAATAGTTACATAGATTGCAGTAGTGCAGCTGATTGTTATTCTCGGCACTGTTATTCGAGTCATTCTCTGTCATCATTGTCATCATCATCATATCTGTCGGCGAATGAAAAACTTTGACATCGGATCCATCCTCTGGAAATGGAGTGTTTGGAGAGAGGGATTCGGATTCTCCCATCCCTCCTCTCGCATTGTCAGAAATGCCTTTGCTAGAATGGTTGACATTTTTGCATGCTTCTGGTGAATAACGAGAGTGTTTGCTGTTGCTGTTTGCCTTAGTGTTGTTTGCTGCAGCAATTTCGTTGGATGCCACGGATCCGAGAGTTGCTCTATTTACAACCACATTGGTACTATTTGGAGATGGCATGGTTCGATGGATTTGATCAGAATGAAGAGGCGGCGAAGTGACAGACATTCTACTGCTGGTGCTACTGTTACCATTATTGGTGCTGCTGTTGTTGTTGTTTGTGGGGGCCGTTGGTTCCACGTCGTTCGCAGTGATACAGGTCATATAATCTCCTTCCAAAAGATCGAAAACTCTCTTATCAAAGTGAGTACGGATATGTGTCCTCATGCCTCTTAATGTGTTCCCTCGATAGCCACAGAGAAGACATTTGAAAGCTCGGATTCCCGTGTGTGTTTCCAAGTGCTTTTGTGCGGCACTCACTGTCGGACTGTACACATCACAACAAGGACATTTCCATCCAACTCCACCGCTTATTTCACCGCCACCACCTCTCCCTCCATTACCTCCAAAGGAAGGACTGACTGTGCCTAAACAAACTCGTATATGTGTGCTCATTTGCTCCTCTGGGATAGGCAATTTACATTTGCCACACCGCAAAAATCCATTTCGACAGCCAAGACCAGGGCTCTTGTTTCTCCTTGCAATGCTTATTCCGCCTGACATCATGTCCTTTTCGTGAGAAGACGAAGTATTTGGAGTAGGTAGACCCATTATCATTGCATCCCCATTATTATTCCCACTTTTGCTTTCTCCATTTCCACCACAATACTCATTGTCCCCATTATTATCGTAGCCACTGTTCAGGGTGGTCCCAACTTTTCTCTTGTTACAATAGTAGACCTGATGAGTTTGAAGATTGTCTATTGTGCTAAATTTTACACCGCAAATGGAACATGGAAACTGGCAATTACTATTGCTGCTTTTTCCATGATCTTTCCCACTGTGGTGATGACTGGTTACAATGCCAAAACCCTTCGGGCTGGGTACAGGTGAAATGCTAACTGGACTGGTGATTGCGTTCTGAGAGGATTTGCTCTTTGGTTTGTTTACAAGTAGCGACTGTGCTGCTGCCGCGGCTGATAAAGCATCAGGAGATTTTCTCATACTATGTTGGCTGCTAATGGAACCTTTTCGGTGTACTGGAGGAGGTGGACTGATGCATTCATCGTCGTCTATCTCACTTTTCGAGGGCGACGAGCAGGACGACATACGGCATGCATCTTTCCCATTGCCGCGATGATTTCCATTATCTTTTACACCACTGCCAACTTTTCCCTGGTGTGACTTACTGCTCCCCATACTCGTACCGGATTTAGATGAGGGAAAGTTGCTGTTGTTGCCTGTGTTGCTGCCACCTGTGACATTGTTCACTCTGGCAGCGGGCCTTGTGGTGGCTGTGGTGTGGTGGGGGTTTGCGGTTGCTGAAGTTGTTGTTGCTGCTGTTGTAGAGTTTGTTGAAGACTTGACAAGTAAGCTGGATCAAGAAGTCTCATAGCAATCTCCGGACTCAGAGCTTGCATAAAAGCTGGGTTTAGATTGAAATTGAAACCAACAGGAGATCCACCAGATGCTGCTCGATGAGCATTCATTAAAAGTTGAGGATTGAGTTTTGCCAAACTTTCATTCAACTCTGGAGGATTCGTCATTAGCAATTCTGCAAGGCTCTGGTTACTTGTAGCACTGGTGAGAATAGCCCCTCCGGGAAGCTGAGTAGCAACCGGACTTATTTTGCCTCCATTTGCACCAGTGACTGAGGATGATGATGAACCACCACCTCTTGAAGATCGTGTCATTTCAATTACCGGGCTATATTCAACAGATCCTTTATTTGCTTTCCCTACTCTGTTTCCTGCACTGTGTGTGCTGCCGTTTCCACTTTCAAGAACTGCGGCTGCAGCAGCTGCTGCTCCTGCATTCAACATCATCATCACCATTTTGTTATTTAACCCTGCAGCGTCAAGATGCTGATCTTTGGCTCCGGGAGACATCATGTGACTCATCATTCCATTCAGTTTTGGCTCACATAATGCCGGAGGAGTAGAGCACGAGCTACTAACCGAGGCTGATGACGGTCTCGGTGTACGTTTTCCTCCACTTCCACTGCCCATCGACATTTTATCCAGAGGACTGATGGACTCACGGTGATGAGAATCATGAATATTTTGAAGTTGTGTGGCAGATGATGAAGATGCACCGACATGATGACTTGATGCAGCTGCTGGTGTTACTGATCTGCTTCTACTACTGTTTTCTTCCAGAGCACCGGACATGGAATCTCGGGACATGTTTCGACTGCTTCGAGTTACTGCACCGGGAGTACCGCACATTTCGCCGCGGTTTTCTTTCTCTTCATCACCTCCACTTGTTTGTTCTTTTTTTGGCTGTATTCCACGAAATGTGAGATCGATAGCAGGCATACTGCTTTCATCGCATACTTCACTGTTGCCACTTCCGTGACCCCTAGTGTGGTGTTGATGAGAATGTGCTGTTGTATCATCGGAACTTCTGCTGCTTCTGCCACTACTTCTGGAATGACTTTTTGCGAGTTTACTTGGACTCATCATTTCATCCTCATCTCTGGCCGATGACTCCTTTGAACTTCCGCCCATCATTTTCATCATTTCTTTCGGATCAGGAAATGCAAGATTATTTGGGGACATTATTCCTCCACTGTTTGCAATGTTACTTGGCCCAGGCGTAGCAGACGTGGGAAATGGGGAATGCATCATCAAGTGACTTCCCATAATCATCGACTGGGGTGAGGGGGATGGTACTGGAATAGGGAGAGAAGAGCCAGGCATACTTTGCACGGTTCCATTTGGCAATACAACGATAGCATTTTGAGAAGGTAGTGCACTTCCAGGTAGGAAACTTGCTCCTTGTATAAAACAATATGGCACGACAATGATTGGATTTGTAGGGAGAACCACGAACGGCGGTGAGGTCATTGGGCCTGGTGTTGACAACGGACTGCCTTCTCCGGGAACCGGTGAACAAGCAGATGCTATTGACGCTGACGATTTCCCTACAGGGGTGACAGTAACCCCTGGGCCCAGTTCCAAAGGAGCTTTCCCAAGAGCTGCAGAAGCCACCGGATTTCCGCCTGAGGCAGCAACCACTGCCGCTGCTGCAACAGCCGCTGCCACAGCAGTTTGTTGAGCTTTGAGAACATGACGTGTACTACAGTAATACTGTTTGTGAACTCGGAAGGTTTTGATGGATGAAAACTGTATGTCGCAATCTTGACAGTACCGCTCCATTGCACTGACCCCGTCTTGAACATTTTTCGACGAAGATGGAACTGAAGGATTTGATGATTTTCCCGGGGTTACTGGTCGGGATCCCAAAGCAGCCGCCACAGCAGACAATTGTGCTTGATCCTCTTTGCTTGCGTTTGGCATCTGATTTGATGAGATCGAAAGTCCAGAATGCATTCTCATGTGCCGATTCAGGCTTACTTTTTTATCCGCACTGTACGAGCAGTAAATGCAGGAGTAGAGTTTTCCCGTTTTTTGACTTTTGCTATGATTTACACCATTTCCGCCCATGTCAGGAAAAGTGTCGACGGATTCCATTGATTCATCCATTGTCAGTTCCTGATCGTCAGAATTTTCCCTTCCTCGCTTCTTTGATCCATTGCTACTGCCAGAGGCAGATGGGACTGACATCAACAGCTCGGATTTGGCATCTTCATCCATTCTGTTTTCCCGCCCTAAAATGGCAGAAAAAGGACCAGAGGTGATTATGAGTAAACGCCTACACTGCCATCAAAACTGTATACTTTAGATAATATTCTCAGAATAAATAATTAAAAGCTGAGATTGAACACACAAAACTTCTGGATGTAAATACCGTTATACCAGAGAGGCGGATATTTTCTACGGTATAGAATCAATGTCAATTAATTATGTTAAAAGATGAAAGTATAAATTGCTGCTGTGCGTCATATCATAACTTTATATATCATAGCATAACAATATTTACTAATTAGTTCTCAGTAAACTAATTTTAAACGACAAATTATCAGAATTTCTCTTGCCAAATCTCCTGCAAACAAAACAACTCAAAGGGCTCTTGATATTTCACTACACACTAAACCTACTCCATTTATATTAGCAAATGAAATTAGAGACTGAAATTGTTTAATGTTTGACAGAAAGTTTTGCCTACTCATTTTACCTTGATGTGTATTGACTGTGAATTGTTCTATGTAATTAAAACGACTGTGTGTCGAACGTCGACGGGCACATTGTATACACTATAATAATATGGTCTTGAATTTCAAATTGAATTAACGACCTGTGTGTACGAAGGTATAGATAGTTTTTATTTTGGCAGTTCTATTCTATTAGTGGATTTAAAAGGTAATAAGGTATTTATTTACGGTATATTTCATATGTGTACATCGTTTTACAAACACAATAGACCATCTAAGTCATATAAGTAATCTTTCAGTTTTACCGCAAATGTTTACCCTTGAGCGAAAAATTAGACGTCTAGTCAGTTTCCACTTTCAAACGTCAACAACTGTTTCCACGTTTTCTGCGGGATATGGTCATGGTAAAGCTATTACTTACCTATGAAGCATATTATTTTTCTGAGATTTCATTACACATATGTCGTTGGCAATTGATATCTTAAAAGGAAATGTGTCCTTACCAGCATCTTTTCTGAAAGAACAGTAGTAAGTCTGGTGGGCTTCCAACGTCCTTGCTGAGCTGAATTTGATGTTACACGGCTCACAAATAAACATGCCACCTGCAATCAAAGGATAAAGGTGATTTAATCCCGGGAAAGATGAAAGTTAAGTATACAAGAAAAATGCCATTTTTTCTTTCCCCGACTTCGTACTCCACATTTTAAAGAAATGCCACATGCCACATATACATGTATGTATCTTCAAATTAAAATACTTAATTTCATAAAAAATTGTGCTGTTCATTTTAACGATGTTCAATTTTATTAATTTTGTATAGAATGTCGTTGGTTCATTTACATATAAGTAGTACATTTCATAAGTAGCTATTTTCTTTGTATGAAATTTGAGTAGCCATATTTTTCTTTTATAATTTATAACCACTTCCCACCAGAACCACGCCGACCCATTACACAAATTGTACGCAAAAACTAGTAATTGGATTGCATGTACCACACAGCAGGCGCTTTCACTACAGCGATAGCTGCTGAATGTTAATAACAACTTGGTTCTGGGAGCAATACTCTGGTATTGAGTATTACTTGCTTCCATATTTTCTTACTATTCATATAACATCTTTTACAAGAATAAACACTCCATGCCACTGCCGCTAGGAGGTCACAGGAAAGTAGTTATGAAAATACTGACAATAACGCTCTTGCATAATATCAAAGTTTTTTTTTCATAAAAGTACACTAAGAAAACACAACTAATGGTAAAACCGAAAGGAACTTTAGTTAAAGGCACAAGAAAAACTCTTTCCGCTAGATTGTTGTTTTACGGAGAAAAAGATCGTGTGAATACATTATGAGCAGTAATAAACTTCATTTGTTCAACCATTGTGCACACTTCCAAAGAAAATTGAAAGAAGCTAAATTTACATTGAGAAAGTTTCCTTTACTTGTGTATCTTGTATACCTACATTAGCCTCATGTATTACATGTGTTGTTCTGATTTTCAAAAATCCTACAACGTTTTTCTTACGAAAGCCCATACCGCCACTGCACTAGGTACAGCATGCGAGTGTAATTAACATGTAGAATGTTGATTCAATATGCATTTCGTAAATTTTAAGTAAAATTTTCTTCTCATGACGCACATCAATTTTACATCAGTCCTGCCCACAAATTGCATATCATACAACACCAAAACGTTTAAATAAGTTAGTGCTGTTCTCAGAAATTACTGGTGCACATCGTCATTTTCCAACAGTTGGGAGTTGGGGAAGGGTTTGAGTCCCCAAGTAGTTTTATTGTCTAGTTTCGCCTGACTTTGCTGTACACTTCATCTAAATAGCGAGCGGATACAAGAGGGAAATTAAGTGGTTTACTTGTAAACATGATCTTCATGGGATGAGTCCATTTTATTCCGAAGGATAAACAAGGGGAACGCAGGATGTAGAACTAATACGAGAATGATTCCTTAATTATATGGCTTCCCACATGGACCCAGATCCCATTTGCTTTGATAATAGCTAAGCTGCTCGAAATAGCTCTTAATATCATTTATATTATCAGATGTAGCTTCTCGTAACTCCTACGATAAGTAAACCGTCATCAACCATTATACTGATGAAGACATAGACGGTTACAACTGTTACAAGCTACTGCCTCTTCACGAAAACTCCAGACTACCAGACGAGGGCAAAAAATCACTAGTTACTTGTCCGGAACATGGACTCTAATATATAGGTAGTAGGTATATACTAGATACTGTTAAGATATACATCAAACATATTTTCAGCAGATTTATGCATATGAACAACTGTTACCCGCAACAGTCGTAATGCTGCAATGTTGTATAATATGCTAGCTACAAGGTTAAGATTCTAAAAAATTGTGAACTTCATTTTTTTTTTAGATATTTCAACTTAAATCGGCTTTCCTCATGAAATGATAAATATATAAACTTACTAGGTAAAATCTTTCTATGGACGAGGTATACGTATGGGGTATTAGCTGATTAACGTGTTTCAACAGTATTTATAAAATACAACAATGCAAGGCTGCGCAGCAAAATAAAAATCAATTTTGATAAGTGGTATCAATTGCAGTCTAGTCAAAGGCGAACTAATAGCATTTTACGAAAAATGAATAATTGGTTTAGTTTCTGGAGAAGGGAAGCGTTATAAGGACAAACTGTTTTCTCCACTTAGGTATACTCTTAAGTTTCACGGACACGAACAACATAATCCGGTTGCTTCAGGGTAAGATCTTTCAGCAGGACCGTTGTATTCTCTGTGGTCTCTCTCCATTATCATCACGAAAATCCTAGTAATTTTTACTAGAATACTATAAGTAAAAAAGTAAGTAAGCATAGTTAGCTCACATCGAGGTTGAAGTGATGTGTAAACGTCGTCCATAAAACTAATGCACACATTCAAAATGCAAACCGAGTACTTCTTACATGAGTACGTTTATATAGTTTTTTAAAGTAAAATAGTAAGGAAGAGCAGGGAGTGTATCAATTTCCCTCCTTACCACTTACTTAATTTTCTAATATAGAAAAGATAAAGAGTAAAACGGAACTTGCAACGTGTCTGGTGTGCTAATTAACTTTAATTCAATTTTTTTGTTTTTCTGGATGTTGACTCTGGATGTAACCCCTGTGGCAATGGAGGTTGAAGAAAGAAAGTGTGGAAATCAGAACTTTAAGATCAGAAAAAATGATGATGCACAAACCTTAATCATAATGAACATTTTTCTATTCGACTCCACTCGCCAGAGCAATTGTTTATGTTTCATAAGATTTAAGCACACAAAAAAGTAATATGGTTAAAAAGTATCCATTTTGTGGAAAGCGTTATTTACTAACATACTCTGTCTTTTAGCATGTAAGTTTATTATACTAAACGGCTACAGATCTGACAGTCGTTTTTCAAGCAAGCTAAAAAGTGGCAAAACAACCAGCCTAGGTACTGTGAACCAACCCTATTTAAAAATTACTCGTTCAGTTTTTTTTGATAAAAACGCATTCATCCTGATTAAAAATGTGTGTTGATTGTTTACTCCGCTGGTCAGTACGACGAAATGAAGTTTTTCTTGATGAAAAAAGGCTACACCACAAGTCAGGCAAGGCAGCGCAACAGAAAAAAATAATGGAGATGAAACCCAGATAAAAACATGTATGTACACACATCCAGTTGAGTGTTCATTTTTTTAATGCTTGAGTCTGCCTTATTTTCTTACGTGGAGCATCCTCCCGACCGAACCAGTGCATTTATGAGTTATGGTATAATAAATAAACACTGATAAATCATTTAGGCTGGATGCCAACAAGAGATGGTATCACTTGATTTTGACCATGAGGAGGCAGTCCTGTGAATAAGAATACCTGCGTGTTGTTGATTGGAGAAGCGATACGATATGATGATGCACAACACTTCATACAAGTAAGCCTACCCCGCTAACTGTACAGGAATCTGTTTACTCGAAAAACAAGGAATGAAGTGAGACGTGAACTTAATCATTAATTCGTGCATTTTTACTGACAAAATTGTTGATCTTTTCAAGTGATTATTACATCCATTGTGTATTTGCTTACGTATTTATTTATCTGTACGTAGACAACTAGTCGAGAAAAATTTCTTACAAGACAAGTTTTTATATGCTGTTGATGGCGCCACAATGATTAAAAACTGGTGTGATTGCGAAAATCTGCACAGATATTATTACAAACTGTGTTATTGTTGTTGAGCGTTTTTTTCTTCTTACCAACTCGCGAGTTTTCTCCGGATGAACCCTTCTCTGGTTTTCCTCCTCCGGTCGGGTTTGCCGAGGATGATGAAGGAATAACTGGTTGACTCGTGCTGTTAGTGTTGTTATTACTTGAATTACCACCACTGCCACTACCAGGACTCGGGCTTTGGTTTGAGGTTGAGGTAGCAGCAGCCGCAGCGGCTGCAGCTGCCGCGGCAGCGGCCAATTCTGGGGGCAGCATCTGTGGCATGAGGAAAAGTCTGGCGGCATCTGAAATACAACACAATACGTGGTAATTAGTGCAAGCGTCAATGAGCAAGGAACAACTTGATCATTTTTATTCCATCCACAGATCCTCGGTCTAAATAGTGCTAATTGTGATGTTGGTCGGTGGGTGTATAATTTAATCGATTCTACGATACTGATAATGGATAGTACTTTTTGCCAAAAATTTCCACGAACCAAACGTTTCTTCAGTGGGATGTGCAATACGTGGGGTATTTATTTACTGTGGTCTTGCTGTTTGTTTGGTGAGTGCAAGTTAGAAATTTATTAGAAAAGTTGTTACGTAGCTTTCTGGAAGTTTCTCCTGATAAAGCATCAAATGTCCATAAAATATTTGCGATGATTATTATTATGTGTTTTACTGGCGTATAGTGTATATAGACTCCACAGCATGAAAAACAAAATGGCGACTCATGTTTCCTCATAAATGGATTTATATAAACATGAGTTAGGCACATTATATAATGACGCACTTACCATGTTCCTTATAAAACTTGGTTATACAATACAGCAATGTGTAAGGTTTCTCCATGAATTCCTGGAGTCCCTTTTAAAACTAATTATTTTATATAACTTGCAAGCTGCAAGCTACCTTACGTTTTCGCGTCTCTGTAAGCCGGATTAGTTCATAAAATAAAAAAAATGTTGACTTTATCAAAGGTAATTTTGAGTCCAAAACCCCCATATCCGGCGTAATGGTCTCGTTATGGGTATTTATTTAGACGGCACGGCACAGCCCAACCATTTTAGGGACACCATAAGACACATTTTCGTAAATTATCAGTCACATTCGTATTTTCGTATGCATGAAAACATGCAATCATACTGTTTGCTTTCTGTCCATTTATGAGTACTTTTCGGGATTCACATTATTCGCTGGCAGTGCTTAATTATTTCATGGCTGCACATGTTTTCAGCCGTTCCCATTATCTCTCAGTTTGTAATTAATACTATCCAGTCTTTTCTACATGATTTTAGTTTGATTCTAATAACTTCCATGAAAAAATACACATGGGTGACATTATAAATGACGGCTTGAAGCCAGGTTTTTTATTCCGTCAATTTCACGTACACATGTAATAGTCCCACACGTTTTAAATTTAAAAAAAACGACAAAAGTTCGTTGCATAATATGAGCTTTATTTGAAAAAGTTTCTAATAGTTTAATAACAAAATTTTTGTTTTGGACTAAATTAACGCGTATGTGTTTTCGGAATGACGGTAGAACTAAATTTAATATGCTAGTTGCGTGAAAAAATTGCTTAATACGACAAATGGATTGAATCAAAGAGCTACAATACTTATGTATAATAACGTTCCTGTAAGCAGGTATGCGTCGTTTGCATCATCAAAGTAATTTTTCAAAGCATTTTCGTTAGGAAATACATACCATTTCTAATATGTGGAGGTAAAAGATGAAGGTATGGAATTCCAGCTTGGAGAAATTGCTGTTGTTGCTGATGAGATGAGAAAGGACTCGGAGATCCACCAAAATCAGAACTAGGTCTGTCCGGAGTTCTACTGCGACTACTGCTCCCGCAGTCTGGATCGCGACGACCCGAGATCCTTCTCTCGTCAGTTTCATCAGTCTCAGACGCTTCAAGTTCGCTCGAGTCCCCCACGTTGGAGCCTCTGCTGCGACTAGGAGTTACGCGTTTCTCTGACTGTTCCATTTTCCCCACTCGAGAAACTTTTCCGTCTGCTGGGTTTTTGGATTCAGTGTTACTATTGACAGTAGCGGAGTTGCTGCTGCGGTTATGACTCTCCGATTTAGATTTGTCTATACGACTCTTTGGTAATGTTGTAGGACTACTTCTGTCTTCACTGGGTTCTGTTTTCACGACTGTGTTTCGCTCGGAATTTGTTTCTTCGTCATGTTCGTCAGCACCTCGCTCTCCAGTAACAGCACCTTTTGGGCTCATTTCATCATCATGAGCTTCTGATGATGGTTCAGTTTTTACGTGAGTTTCACTGTCGTCTGCTAAGTCACTGGGGCGATCTGACTCCTCTGCTGTTGCTGACGCGTCTTTCGCTCTTTGAGAGTTTTCTCCTTCTTCTCCTTCTGCCCAGGGTTCATCCACTGTAAAAAAACAAGACATTTAAAAAATTATCATCTATATTTTTATTCTCCCAAAATTAAATAACTGTTTACTTTACTGCTTCATTTACTCACGCATACACGGCGAAGGAAAATAATAACCCCTATACCCGCGCATTTATGTTTTTAGTTTCACTTTCATC
Organism: Callyntrura guangdongensis; assembly: GCA_027744295.1. Lineage (NCBI taxonomy): Eukaryota > Metazoa > Arthropoda > Collembola > Entomobryomorpha > Paronellidae > Callyntrura > Callyntrura guangdongensis. Next base: position 4,595 of record JAHZNB010002876.1, on the reverse strand, counting down.
CGTGCAGAAGCCGTGAGACCTCAGCTGACCTAGCAGACACCATACTGCAAAAAATGTATGATAAGCGCAAAAATAAACCCACAGTGATTATTGGGTTCTTCCTACTGAAGATGGAAGCGTCACGACCTGTCGCTCAACAAACCCCCCAATGAAAGAAATCTTTGTTGTAATTATGTGCTAATTCATTTTCGTTTCTACAATTAGCCAACATAAATGCCTACCATTATAAGAACATACCAGACGTCCAGCTCGTGATAAAAAAACTAGCTGATAAGAGGCTTCAATTCAAAGTTCAAGATCAGCGATTAAATTAGTTGTGGCTTCTTTTTGGCAAAAACGACATGCCACAAATGGGTCCAGCTAGTGCACTCTGTTCACTGTTGGTAATATGTGTAGGTATGTGACGTGGCCAGACAAAAATTTGATATTTTTACCATTAAAAATGCTAACAGTGCACATGGTGTTGCTATACAATTAATTTGCAGGATGGGTCATATGTACAGTATGTGCGTGAATACATATTTATCTATTTAATCTTCACCGATTTTGCAGACATGCTTTAAAAATGAGTTGTACGCATGAAAAACTAACGAGTTAATAAATACTCATTAACGGCTTCCAAATAATTATAGGGTGAAAGATAACAAGTTTCCCAGTAGAGGTTTAACCGGTAGCGTTTATTTTTTTGCATATAATTTCTTATTGGCTCATTGTACATAAATCCCCGATACAAATGAAGAGAAAAATAAAGTTGCATCCATGTAATCCCAATACTGGGCGTGTAGGATATTGCATTTTGTGGATAAATCACCCTTTAATGGTTTTTATTTTAAACTGCAGAGTTTTCTATACGTAGAGTTAGAGCAGAGAAGCAAGAGAATGTTATTATAAATAATTATTATTACAACAAACTATTGCATGCACATATTTATTCATACAGGTTGTTGTATACCACCGCTGTAATTTGTAATTAAAGTGTGCTAAATTCAAATAATTCCAATTCAATGAGCTCACTAATATCAGTGTATACAATGTTTGGTAACACTGCACGTTTTCGTAAGCAGGTTATTTCCCGTTTTTCATAAAATACCCGCATATATAAACGATGCATTATTGCATGTCTAATGATTATAATAGTTGCATCATTTTACAGCTTGTAGATGAAAAAATAATTTGTGAAATACCTACTGCAATTTAATGTCTAAAATATTACCAATAAAAGAAACATCGGGATTCGGGATCATTCATCTTTATACTGCCCTCAGTCAACTATGGACACGCTCTATTCATCCTACCATACCGGCCATATAAAGCAACAATAAGAATATTAATTTGTAATCACGGCAGTCGGAGAAACAGGTTTGGATTAGGATTCGAATGGAAAATAAAAAAATAACTTGATTCATAAATGCAGTGGATGTTAAAGACCGGGGAGCATCTACGAATAAAATGAACATGAGGTTCCTTTTAGTAGTGCTAGCAGTAGATTTAGAGTTGGGGCATTTTAGTACAGTTGAAAACTTGACATACCTACTCAAGATGTTTTAGACCAAAAGGACAGGGAATCTTTCATTCATGGAATACTTTCGGTAACAGTCGATTAAATCCCCAAACTCTTTGAAAAAAGTATTCACGCTGAAAGCCAGTACACGTACCCAAACTTATTCGCCCAGTCACTTGTTTTACTTGTCCGTAGTGTCATTTTCTCCTTGTAATCGTTTACGTCTGCCAGGACGCACTTGTATAGCTCAATATAGCTAGAGGTCGGTAACAAAATTTACAGGTATTTCTGTACTATAAGAATTTTTTGTCACCAATCTTGTCACCATTGTTAAATAGACCCATCCCCATTCATGTTCAATTTTTAAGTCATCTCAACACCTTCTCAGAAAGGTGATGCATGCATGTCCGTTGAATACTCAATGAGCTTGAGAGGGGATATTAGGATTTAAGATGATGATTGTGCTGATGATGATCAGGACGTTGACGAGATGAAGAAGCTGTTTTGGAAACGTTTCCCTTTAGCAAGTTAACCTGCTGTTGAAGAGACAAGTTGTGGACACTAATGGTGCTAAGGAATGAAATGATTGTTGCAAGCAGCAGCAGATAGATTTCAGTCTGGCTTATCCTCTCTTGACAAGTAAGTTCAATACAGGGTGATATGGAGAGAGAAAAAAAAACTTGAGGAAAAATGAGACAGTGATTCTAAACAATGACGCGATCTCTGCACGATCGATTGTTGACAGGAATAGACAATGGCTAGGAGGGATCCAACACACTACTCGAATCATGAATGGAATACCAATTAGGTATGCAGGTTTACACTTACAGAGCTTGTCTTCACTACCGCAAAAAAAAACCTGGGTTATTACCATCGTCATCATCAGCCGTTTAAAACAAATATAAGGGAAGTGAACAAGGCATCTCTTTACAATATTAATGATCGAAAATCGTGATGCCAAACATGACTCTGTGAATCCCACAAAAACCATTAAATTTTCTTTGTAAAGATGGAAATGACCGTAAAGGCGGACTTCCACAAATAATACCTGAAGAAGAACAACCACTTTATTTTCTTGGAGCATAAAACTTAATTAAACGTATCTTGACTCGAGTCAAATTGAATTAGTTAATTTATGACTGTCTCTAAATTAAAAGCACCTTATTCCAACTCACACGGTTCAAACAATCGCAGAACATTTCTATTACCACACTAGTTACAAGTATTTAATATTACATAATGATATGTGTACACAAATCAAAATGGAATGGGGTTGATGATGATGACGCGTAAAGGAAAATAAAGTTTTTTTTAAAAGTAAATTAATCTTTATTCATTGAACTGTCACCAGTTTGAAAGTTTAAATGGATGCTTGATCATTACCTAATTTAATTTGGTAACAGGGCCGCTGATAATTAATTCGGAGAAAACCACATACCTAACTTATACACCAACGTAATAGATTACTTAAGTACGAACGTAACATCACGTGGATTTTTGCATATACATTATATTTGAACCAATTCTTACAGGGTGTTTGTACACCGAATCAGTTCTTGAGAGTTATAGTTTACGGCACAAAAATAATTTGGCTTTTAGGCAGCTCATTTCAGACGTTATGTTTTAATCATGCGTTTTACCTAATGAGATTTCTTCAGTTTGCAAGCTTTTTGTAATTTGAAATTTTATTCCTCCTGTTGTCACTAAAATAAAGCTAGGCATTTCCTCATGCATGCTGATTATTTTTCATGGTCAGGTATAGCCCGCTATTGGTGTGTAGTTGCTGGGCTTGTAGTATCAAATATGAGAACAAAAGTTTTATTACCCTTTAACAAAAAGTCAAGCATGACATCGTAAATATTTTAAGAAATGCTGTCCCAGCTCATTGGACAAAGGAATATGAAATCATACAGAAAAGGGAAAAAAATCATCACGAAGTTTATCCCTCTAATACAAAACAAGGCTTACTTAACAAAATTATTATTATGTTTGGTGACATCAATCCAGTAGCGATCGACAGTATTTTTTTCTTTCATTTTTCAGCATTTTGTTCGTGTCACGAAAGAAAAGTCATATTTTTATCCATTTAATTTTCCTATCCTTCAAAAAATGGTTTTAATCATGACTGCTTTAATGGGCAACGATATCGTGAATAATTTGGAGAGAGTATAAGCACCAATGTGGCTTAATTATGAAAAATCTAAATCGAATCACTAATATTACCACTATGACCAGCGTATAATATACATACTACAGTATATATAAAATAGGACAAGTACTGAATGTACGTTGCGTTCCTTTCGCCGTAAATTTCTTATGAACTCAACACCACCGTGCGAGCTCTCTAGAGGGTGCTGTAGGGAAGTGAAAATATTTTTGGTTAAATCCACCCACGACACACGCACCATGATCGTCACTTTTCTCCCTCTATCACGCAATCATTCTCGTTACAATAAGATTTTCAACTCCTGCTGTTGGAAAGTCAAAACTGTAATGTAACCACGCTGTAAAAACACATTCCAATATTTTGAACCTCTACATGGTGCTCAACCACTTAAATACAATGGAATGTCAAATATTTAAATTTACTTTGTTCATTTCATTCCATCTCTCTGAAAACACGATTCTGATCCTCATCATGTCATGGATGACGTGATGAGGGGCACAACCAACATATACCTACATAAATAGATACATTAAAGATAAAGTGGAAAACAACGGCTCATCATTTGAATTGGAAAAATACACTTTTAATGCACCCAATTCAGCTCAAGTCACAACATTATGATAAGCACAAAAGGAGAAAAGGTATATTACAGAATGCCAAGAGTTTTTTTACTCTCAGAAAAAAATCCACCTAATTGGCTAAAATAAAAATGGAAGAAAATATATAAAATGGAATGCCCAATAAAGATGAGAATTAAATTATCACTCGAGTTTTTTTACTGTCGGACAGATGTACAAGGGAGAAATGTATTCCTCATTTCGCTATTTGATTTCACGACTATTCAATGACTATTATAATTGTTTCAAAAGTGCTCATGTCTATGCATTCTATCTAATGTACATTAGGCCGTGGTTTTAGCACTACTCA